>SJYT01067173.1:1115-38082 GCA_006410635.1 Cephalophus harveyi | reverse complement strand
GCCTCCAAAATCACTGCAGATGGTGATTGCAGCCAGGAAATTAAAAGACACTTACTCCTTGGAAGAAAAATTATGACCAACCTAGACAGTACATTTAAAAGCAGAGACATTACTTTGCCAACAAATGTCCATCTATTCAAAGCTACAGTTTTTCCAGTTGTCATGTATGGATGTGAGAGTTGGACCATAAAGAAAGCTGAGTGCCAAAGAATTGATGCTTTTGAACTGTGGTGTTGGAGAAGACTCTTGAGAGTCCCTTGGACAGCAAGGAGATCCAACCAGTCCATTCTAAAGGAGATCAGTCTTGAATATTCATTGGAAGGACTGATGCTGAAGCTGAAACTCCAATACTTTGGCCATCTGATGCAAAGAACTCATTTGTTGGAAAATATTGTGATGCTGGGAAAGATTGAAGGTGGGAGGAGAAGGGGACAATAGAGGATGAGATGGTTGGATGGCATCACCGACTCAATGAATATGAGTTTCAGTAAACTCTGGGAGTTGGTGATGGACAGGGAGGCCTGGCATGCTGCAGTCCATGGGATCACAAAGAGTGGGACATGACTGAGTGACTGAACTGAATAGTATCTTAAGATAAACTGCCTTTGAATGGGAGCTTTCTTTCCAGTTCTTTGAAGTCTACAAGACGTATCTAGAAAATTTACTAATGTGGAAAATTAAGACTGCTTAAATCGAATGGGGGGCAGGGGAGGGCCTGTGGTTTTCTTTTCGATTAATTGCTGTAACACTGTCCTTCAGGCAGCTGAGGGAGTTTCATGTTTTCTTTAGACATCATTAGACACTGAAGTTCTTGCAGGACAACTTTGACCCTATACGAATTCTGCCATTTTGCTAACACTGATATGGCTCTTGGGTCCACCACTCCATTAGAACTATTAACTCCATTCATATTAATTCTTGTTACAAATATTACAAAGGGGGTGCTTCTGGGTATTTAGGTACACATTCTATTTTAAGTTTGCATATTCGTTTTTCATAAATTGTTCTTGGAGGCCCAATTATCATCCCTGTCTATCTTGTGTCGTGTCTTCGTCATCTTATAGACCCCAGCTAACTGTGCCATCTCCTTTCTGGCCTTCTTCGAGTTCTTCCAACAGTCAGAAATTGCAAGGGACTTTTACTCATGCAAAAAACTGCTGTAAGTCGTCACACCTCAAGCTTGCTGCTTACAAAACTGTCTGTATGGACGAGCACAACCAGAAGGAAGAGGCACGTGGTTCATTATCTGTGAAGTGATGACTAAACCAGGGCTAGGTGACGGAACCTACAACCAGCACACAGTGAGACACACGGGAATGAGACCAGCTAAGAGACTCCAGCTTCTCATCTGCCAGCTCCAGCTCTTTCTGGGGAACACTCTTGAACGCAATGGAAGACCGTAACCTCCACCACCCATTGTGAAATGTTCATAAGCGGACTGTGTGTATGAGGCTGCTCCAACATATGCGGATTTAAAACGTAACGGGCTTACTCTTCTGGCCCTCCATTTTTGGTTAACTGTCAGGACAGCCTGTGGGATGCTGGACCAGAGGAAAGACCTGGCTGCCGAGGGCTGCTCTTGGGGCCCTGCAATCCTGGCCCAGGCAGGAGGAAGTAACCTGTCATGACACGAGCATCCTGAGGACTCTGGTGGGTTTTCCACAGTTCCACCCTCTAAGATCTATGCAGAAATCACACAACGGACCCCTTAGCCAGTGGGGCATCCTCTCAGTCACCCCTCAGGATCCTGTTTCTTTCTCTCATTCTTCCTCAGGGGCTTCTCTGAAGTCAGGGCCAAACAGACATCCCCAAGGCTCCTCCCCCTGCTCAGACACCCAGCATCCAAAAAGGACTTCCATCTATTTAGGGATGCCTCCTCGTCCTCTAGGGGAGCCCTCGATATCGTCTAAAGAGCCACCAGCCCCCGACTCCTCCGGAGCGACTCTGGCCTCACCCCTTGCCTGCTCCGGCCGTTCTGCAGCGCCGCACGGCTGGGCCCTCCCTCTCAACAGGGCCCTCACGCTGCCCTCCATTTGCTTTTGCTTGTTTTTTCTGACCTTTAGCAAAGTTCCTCAATAATGTAGTAAATGTGATATTTCAATATTCCCCCAAAGAGGCCCACATCATAATTTAGAATTTCAGCATGAATCACCTCTTCTGTTTTCTTGAGGTGCTGTTTCTGTGACAATTTCCTTCACAAAAACAGGAATTGCTTTTTATTTTGGCAGAAAAAAAGTATAACAAAGTCAAGAGTAACAGTGTATCGTTGAGGTTATGATGTCATAACCTGGTGTTGGCCTTGGTGGAATACAGTGTCAAGCCAGTAATACAGGCAGGTATCTATTTGCAGTTCACGAAATGTGTATGCCCATCTGTGTTGTAAATTATAACCCAGTAACCACTGCATTTTGTGTACAACATATGGCACTGCTCATGGGGAAGTGCTCTAAGTGATAAATATGAAAGAAAAAAGGGTCATTCACAGTAAATACTTACCATCTGCTCCCAGACAGGATGGCAAGCAGCATCAAGATGGAAATTTAGGTTCTGTTCCCACCCAGCCTTAAATTGTTAAACAGAACAGATGATATATGGTTTTACAAGTCACTTAGTAAACATCCATTCCTGAGGCAAAGGTTTCATTTCTATTGAGAGTTCTCTGCCAAGGGCAAGAAACTGAACCACAGTCAAAATAGAATCATCCATCTGTTTTCATCTTCAGTGTCAGAGGCCACACTGGTTGAATCACTCAAATATCCTCAGCTGGATTGCTCATGCCATGAATAATATGCTAGGCTGCGTTTCAAAGTAAACGATGGTCAGCTTGACGTGGTAATGAAGAAGGAAACAGCACCATCGTGTAGTCAGAAGAAAGTCGATTGTAAGCAGTATGTAGAATGTAATAGATAGATAGATCAGTCTATCTGTATGCATGAGAGAGAGAGAGAGACGGTGGGTAAAGAAAGAAGACTCAGGACTTTCCTGCTTAAGAATCTGTCTGCTGATGCAGGGGACGCAGGTTTGATCCCTGGTCCAGGAAGATACCACATGCCATGGAGCAACTAAGCCCATTTGCCACAACTAGTGAAGCCCACTCCCTTGAGCCCAAGCTCTGCAACAAGAGAAGCCATCAAAATGAGAAGCCTGTGCACTGCAACGAGAGAGTAGCTCCCACTCATCGCAACTAAAGAAAGCCCATGTGCAGCAGCAAAAAAAGAATAAATAAATAATTTTTTAAAAAAGAAAGGAAAAAGACTTAAAGATTATATCCTGAAATATGGATGTTCATTCTCTGAGATGAAAACAAATGAGTTTTCATCTACATGCCTCTCTGGAATTTTAGGATTTTCTGCAGTGAAATGTATTTCTTGTAAAATATGCTGAATTTTAATGAATCATATCAGAAGCAAGGAACTTAAATTCATCAAAGTGTTAGGTTCCGAGAACTGAAAGAGGTGCTTGTGTGGGGACTGAGGAAGTTTGAGATAGTTGATGCTAACTCTGAGGAGCCAGATATAGCAGATAATTAAGACAGACAGAAGAGAAAAGATTATGCTAATCATGAAATCCAATAAATGAGGAAGTAGAAAAATCAAAATAAAAATGAGTATAGGGAAGATGAATAAGAACAATCAGATTCCTTTCTTTAGAAACATGTTTTACTTGAAACTAGAGTGATTATTAAATTAGATAATCAACCTTATTCACCAGCCTTCACTTTAAATTACTGTGGGCTTCCTCTGCAAATCAAACCCATTCTCCAAAATGGAAGAATTACTGCTTTTAAGAATACGCTATTATGTTGTGAGAAAGTGAAAGTATTAGTCGTTCAGTCATGTGTGGCTCTTTGCGACCCCATGAACTGTAACCCGCCAGGCTCCTCTGTCCATGGAATTCTCCAGGCAAGAATACTGGAGTGGGTTGCCGTTCCCTTCTCCAAGGGATCTTCCCAACCCAGGATCAAACTCAGGTCTCCTGCATTGCAGGTGGACTCTTTGCTACATGAACCACCAGGGAAACAGTCCTAAAATGATTCCAAATGGAAAGTTCCCAAAGAAGTTTTGAGTGATGTCAGCAAACTTTGAAAGCAATATTTATCATCATCATGTGTGTTCTCAAACGACTTGTTTTTATACTCATATTCTGTAAACCCTGAAAACAAGTAGAAAAACAGAAACTTGTAGTGAGTGACCACACTTCTCTTTTTCAGGCCTGTCTTGCTCTGCTTTCAGAAATGCTCTCAGGCTTCAGTCTTTGTGACAGACTGGGGTCTTCTGCTACTCCAAACCTCTGTTGATTCCTCCCATTGGTTTCCTATGATGTGAACCATAACCAGTGTCCACCAGACAGTGACCTTTGCTTCCCTAATATTCTATCAGTGCTGTCCACTTGAGGGGGCCCTGCTGCTGCCCTGGAGCTGAGATAATAGCAGCAGGAACCGTGTATACAGCACCTAACACCTCAGTTCTCCTCACAGTGCCTCGAACAGTATCGTGCATGCAGTAGCATTTCAGTATTGATTTTGGTTGAATGAATGAAAGCAATTTTTCATCCCCATTACACAACTAACTATTCAGTGGTTGTGCAACACACAATTCTAAACCAGAGATTTTCCCCTGAGACTGTATCACAGCCTGAAATGAGACAACAGTATGAGTTCTAGTCCAGTCCCAGGAATGGAGCATTCATTTCTCTGCACTTTAATCGTCCATCTCCAGTTCCTGATTACTTCGAATCTGAAGGTACTTCTATGTTTGCTTTCCAAAAGCAGGATCATCCCATGTATATATATATATATATATATATATTAATATAAATCTATAGTCTTCCTTCGGATGCCTCTGTTTCTTTAGGAAGCGGATATGTGTAAAGTGTATGTCCTCTAGCTAAATATAATTTATTGCTATGTACCTTCAGCGTCTGTTGTATCTTAGGAAATTTGTCTCCCCAGTGGTAGGTTGGTCAGAAAATGCTGACATAATGGAGAACCACTCTGGTAATTGGCAAATTTTGAGGTTGACTTGCCAGTATCCAAAATAACAAGCCTGGCATGAATCATGGCATTTCAAAGATAGCAAGATTGGCAGCCAGTCGTCACCTAGTCAATCTTTTTATAGCAAAGGTGAGGAAAGTAAGACCCCAAAAACTTAAGTGGCTTTTGAAGAACATTTTGCTAATCATTGAAAAACTCAGAATTTAATCTAGATATCCTACTCTCTAATCATCACATTGTATTATTCCACACAATGAGAGATGAACAGGTGTTACTTTTTTAAAAATTAGAACGTTTGAGATTAGGTTATTTCTAAGCAAACCATCAATAACCTTATCCAGTTTATAAATTCCTTGACAGTAGGAACTGTGTCTTATACATTTTTTATCATTCACATATTAAATATATTATGGAGCACTTAGTATCTCTAAAACAAGTATTTTTTGATTGACTACTTGATTAACTGAGTACAGAATTAATATGTAATTAGACAATAATTTATTGTACAACAAATAATACAGTTAGGAAAACAGACACTGTTTTGAAAAAGAAAGTTACACAACTTGGCAGTTATTTTTGGAGAGGTAATATGGATAATTAAATACATATATTTTAGAATCCTAGGTCTGCTATTTAATAGCTTCGTGACCATGGGAAAATTAAATTTAAAATATCTCTTCCTTCACCTTATAATGGGAATAACAATTACCTCATATGGTTGCTTTAAAGATTAAATGTGGTTGTCTGCACAAGTACTTAAAGTGCCTTCAGATGGTGAATAGCCAACAAATACTGGTTATGATCAGCTAAATTATGAGCACAGTAATATCTAAACCTTAAAGTTTTTAGAATATAAGTCAGGATATAACTGAATGAGAAAAACATGTCTAGCTGGGGAATATTTTTTCTAAATCTCGCTTATTTGTTCTCTGAAGAAATCAATGGAAAATGTGTCTTAATCTGCAGACAATTTGGTGCCATAGAAATGGCAACCTGCTCCAGGAATATTGCTATGTAAGGAAAAATCACCATGGGATAGCCATGATTAAGTAGTTTATTGATGATAATGAAGATGTATTTTTTTCCAAATGGAATCTAAGCTTAGCTTGTGGGGAGGAATTTTTAAATTTTTTTAAAACTCTTAAAATGTCATGAAAATATGGAACACTCCTGTACTTTTTTGCATAAATTTGAGCTCCATGTAAAACTATGTAACTTTTAAATATTTGCATCAACTGTCCCAGCACTTAGCAGAAAAACAGATAATACTCAAAGAAAAGTTGTCAAAGAGAAAGTAGTAGCCATAATCTATTTTAGAATTACTTTTAAGTACAGCTGCAGTTTCAGAAAAATGGAATTTGTCTAACAAGCTTCAAAAGCTTAGCACCACAATTATGATAGCAGTGTCTGTAAAATTATATCCTAAGTTTCAAGGCTTTCACTGTTTCAGACAAGTTCAATCATATCTCGAATGACTTCCTTTTCCATGGATATCAGAATAAAACACTTTTAGATCCTTATTGTTTACTGGGTGTCTAAATGAGGACCGAATTGCCCAAGTGTACATGAAGACTTTAATGAAAATAAAATGGTGCTGAACTCTCCCAAACTCAATAACTATACTGTGATTATCTATGTCACCCTTATATTTCTCTTTTCAATTAATGTAGATGGACCCTATGGACTTCGAGTTAATTCTGACAGAGGACTAAAAGTAGGGGAAGTGTTCACTGTGGATATTGGAGAAGCAATCTTGTTTGATTGTTCTGCTGACTCTTATCCTCCCAACACCTACTCCTGGATCCAGAGGACAAACAACGCCACATATGTCATTAAGCATGGCCCTCGCTTGGAAGTTGCATCCGAGAAAATAGCCCAGAAGACAACTGACTATATGTGCTGTGCTTACAACAACATAACTGGAAGGCGTGATGAAACTCACTTCACCATCATCATCACTTCTGTAGGTAAGTGGAACGTAAAAGGCAGGGATCCGATGAAACCCAAATGCATGTTAGCCTTGCTCTGCTCCTATTTTATACTTGTGTGGAAGAAAATATCATTGTGTGTATCTTATATTCTAGGAAACTCTTTTTTGAGTTAACTAAGCCATGATTTCTAACAGTCAAAGAAAAAAACCCCAAAGAATAGTGGAGAGAGAAATCAGTTGCTAGCTCTGAGGGGCTACAAAGAAAAGGAGAATTCAGTACAATCCTTCTAAATGTGCCTTCTTGCTTTCCTGATTTTACAAACAGGAATAAAAGAGAAGCAGATTACTCATTTATAAAAGTTTATATATACTGCTGCATTAAGTCAGACAAACACACCTCCGTGAATTAGAAATGCGATTTCCCTACCATCTGGCTTCCTTCTCACCATCCCACATGGGCTTCCCTTCTTCTTTCACCATATGAAACCTGAAATCTGTGGGATTTAGCAACAGGGTTCTCAATACCTTGGAAACTACAGAATTTTGTAAACTTGTGAAATTTGGCATTTTCTAGAAGTCATCTAATTTTTAGAAAGGTCATAAATCCAAAGAGTTAAGAATCATTGCCTAACATACTTATGTCCACCAAATTCCCAGCTCTGAGCCTTCTCTTCTCTCTACAGTATGACCTTATTCACTCCCATAGTTTCATGTGACACTGGTACATCCCAAATTTGTAAGGCTTTAAAACTGTATACACAATTACCTTCTAAATGTCTCCACTTTGACGTGCCAGGGGCAGCATACAGGTCCGATAGACCAAAAGTGAAACATCTTCTTTACCCTCAAATTGCTCTTCTTTATGTTTCCATATTTAAATGAATGGTCCTAGTAGCTACCAACCTTAGCCAGAAAGCTAAATGCCATCCCAGACTCTTTTCTCTTGCTTATTGCCCAGTCCCACATCCAATCAAGTTTGTCTATGTTCCTTTCTTTCTATCTCTCAAGTCCATTCTCCTCTCTCCTCTTTCCTCCTTCTCTCTTTTCTTCTTCTCCTTTTCCTTCCCCTTCTCCTCCTCTTCCTCCTAAATATCTCCATTTGTGCCTTCTCTTTCTTTGTCTTTATAGCCCTGGTGCCTAGGATAGGACCCATTACATAGAAAGTCAATGCATATTTTTTTAAATAAGTAAAACAAGAATATAATCCTTAGAATTTTCAGTACTTGACCCGTAGGCCTTGTGCATCAGAATCACACGGAGATATCTAATAATATATTTTCATTAAGATACCTCAGACCTGTCAGATCAGGACCTGGCAGCTCGTAAATGGGATCTGAATATTCAGCAAGCACAAGCAAGATACCCACTTGTTTATGGTGACTTTTTTTCTCCATAGCCTATTAAATTTATTTAAAAACCCATAATGAGCCATCAAGCATTGTTAGACTATTATAAATATACAGATTGATAAATATATGGTGGGTGGGATCTTCCCAAGACTCCTTAAAATCGAGGGTATTCATATTTGCAAAAATCATCTGCGTACACTGGAACTTACATACAAACATGGTGAGGTTTTGTTTTTGCTCTTATGAAGAAAATGCCACACTATCTAGAAGAGTGCTATCCAGTGGAACTTTTGCTTTGAAGGAAATGTTTGATATCTGCTCTATCTAATATAGTACTTCCTAGCCTCATTTGGATTTTCTTCTTTTTTTCCTCTTTCTTTTTTAAATTATGAAAGCAATTTACAAGAGACTTGGAAAACACAGAACAAAGTTACATATAGTTTCTCTATATATTGCAGTTATTTTAAAGTGGATAAATTAAGAGTTTTAGTTGGAGTTTCAATATCAAACTCTCAAAAACTAATGGAATGAATGGACAGAAAAGTAGAAGAATATAGTAGACCTGAAAAGCACCATGAGCCAATTCAACATAATTAACATTTATACAATTTTTACACAACGGTAGTATGCAAATCCTATTCAAGTCTCCATAGCTCATTTGGCTTTTGAACACTTAAAATATGGTTATGCCACTGAGGAACTGAAGCTTTTGTTTTGTCCCTATTAATTTTAATTTAAGTATTTCTAGTGGCTAAAATATATCTAGTGACTACCGTATTGGACAATGCAGCGCTAGAATTTTTACCTGAATTATGCATCATTTGCGCAGTAGTTAATAACATATTTTCCTTATAGGTCTCAAAAACATGTATGTGTTTGTGTTAGTCTCTCTGTCACGTCTGACTCTTTGCAACCCCATGAACTGTAGTCTGCCAGGCTCCTCCGTCCATGGCATTCTCCAGGCAAGAATACTGGAGTGGGTTGCCATTCCCTTCTCCAGGGGATCTTCTTGACTCAGGGATCAAACCCAGATCTCTTGCACTGCAGACAGATTCTTTACCATCTGAGTCACCAGGGTGTTTAGGGTTATAAAAATCAGGCAATCGATCTTTCGTTATTTGACACCTGTTATAGGCCAAATACTAGGGTAAATGGCATCTGAAAAAAAATAATTCCTGCTAACAAGATGCTCATAGCCTGATATGGGTGGGTGGCAGGCATGTAAGTAAACAGCTAACATGCTTTACTTTCTATTTTACCAAGTTTTTAATATATTTAACCAGCTTTTTCCCTCAGTGGTTAACTGAAACATAATTTTTAAAAACAGCATAATTAAGTATGTAATTTTGTGGCAATTTGGATGTTGTCTTAGACTTGTTCCTCATACTCATTGCAAGTGAAAACATGTCTGTGATATGTAGGTGTGTACTGCACTGAAACCTTTCTTACTACCTAAACTTTTTCCATTAATATTCAGCCAAGCTATCATCATAATATCAGAATCCCCCAATATTTGATTCAGATCTTTTTACCAAAGTCCAAAGACAGCTACAGTCTTAATATCAAATAATTACCTTTTGCAAAATCTAAAAAACCTGTTTGACCTGTACAAAGACCAGACATTTGTTATTATTGTAACTAAGAAGAGCAGGTGCTTATTTTTCGGAGTGATTCAGTGTTGTCAACATTCATGACCTCTTTGTGGTTTGTAGAGCTGTTTTCCAATCCCCAGATGTCCACAGAACTTAAACAGCAGCAAATGGCAAAGAAAATGAGTAGTATTAATGTGTTTTAAGTATTTGATTTTTAGAAACTTTTCCAAATCAATGACTCTCTACAATGCAAATTAAAGGTACAAACAAACCAGGTGGGTCAGTGGTACAGAGTCCAAATCCACCTGCTAAACAGGAGTTGTGGTTTTGATCTCTGGGACAGGAAGATCCCCTGGAGAAGGAAATGGCAGCCCACTCTAGTATTCTTGCCTGGGAAATCCCGTGGACAGAGGAGCCTGGCAGGCTACAGTCCATGGGGCAGCAAAAGAGTCGGACACGACTTAGGGAATAAACAGCAACAACCTACAGTGAAAAAATTGGACATCATTTGTAACTGTCAGTTGAACACTTACTGACTGCCCACTCTGATGAGCTACCTATATTAATATCTGTGGAAAATGCAAAATAATTTAGAGCGGTGAGATGTCTGCCTTTGAGATATTTTTAAAACCAAGTTACGTTTGACATAACCAGAGTCTAGTTGTAAGAAACAGAACATCTTTGTAATGAGGCAAAGAACGTGGCCAATCAAAAAAACCTCAGCAATAAAACACGAGGCAAAGGAAAAGGAGTCAAAGATGACTATGTCGTCATAAATTTGGAAAGAAAACAACAAGCACAGGAAATCATCCAAGGTTTTGATTATTTGATAGGGACTTTCAGTTCAGGATGGGAAGACTAGAGAATTTGGCTATTAGCTCTATGTTTTCCTGCCTGTCTAAGACCAAACCAGACGGTGCCTCCCCCTCTTTGGACTATGATTCACATCTAAGTTATCAGTGGACCTCTTTGTATCTTAGTAGAGATATCCTAAAGAAGACAGGGGAAATAGGCAAAGTCCACACAGCTAGTCAGTGATAAAGTAATATCTGAATTCAAAACCCCCTTTTTTTAACCACTGAGTAAACTGTCTCCCTTGACGTTGACTGAGAGTATCAATGTCTTAAAAATATATCACATATATACAGGATATGTCACATATTTGTACAAGATAGTATGT
Source organism: Cephalophus harveyi (assembly GCA_006410635.1). Taxonomy (NCBI): domain Eukaryota; kingdom Metazoa; phylum Chordata; class Mammalia; order Artiodactyla; family Bovidae; genus Cephalophus; species Cephalophus harveyi. Next base: position 27,038 of record SJYT01067173.1, on the reverse strand, counting down.
ATTTCCTTATCACCTTAACTAACTTTATGCGATAAACAAATAGATACTCTGGTTTATCCAGACATGTATACTTTCATATTAGTGAGAAATAATGAAATAATTGTAACTAAAAGTAATACCTAGTATATAACTTTCAAGAAAAGAATAGCAATTAAAGTAATAACTTAGCATTCATATTTTGGAAGAACAATGATTTTATTACTGTAATTAAAGACTTTCTTGAAGCAAGTATCCCTACTTTAAAATTTAACTGGGTCTAAATCACTATTGTGATATGCAATATACATAAAATAAAAATGTTTATAATCAGAATTCAAATGTTCACATTTCATGACAACATTCCAGTGTACAAGTTATTAGAGTTCTCAAGAGCCATATGGCCACAATTAGAGATTTAGCCATAGTAGAAACATTTTTGTATGTGATCCAGTGAAATCTCTAATTTTTTAGTATCTATTTCTAATTGTACAACTTTTCATAAAGAAGAGAATGGGAAAATGACCCTACTCCTAGGCAGGAAAATAAATTTACTGATTTCTGTTAACTACCTAGACATTTCTCTGGTTAAGATTTCCAGGAGTTGTATTTCACTTTAGATCATGGAGGATAACAACTGAGATGAGCTACAACCCTTATATCCAGACCCACAGAACAACTGTGTCTGTCAAGTGGGGCTGTGGTAGGGTGTGGAAATAGCATGTCCCTAGTATGCCATCTTCATTGCCATAGGAACATGAATCACTGGCCATAATCAGCTTACAGACTGGATGGTTGCGATCTCAGGACTCCATTCTGATCTAGAAGTAGACCCGCTGACTGGTGGCATATGGCTGTCTTGTTTTAGGCGCAGTCTCTCAAACAGCAGGGCTGCGATACCATGGATACCACGCCTCTTGCCTATATTTGCACTTAATATGTTATCTCATTTTATTTGTTTGCCTAAGGAGGGGGCAAATAGCATTTGCACTAGGGCTTTGGTAAATGAGTCAATCGTGTTTAAATAAGGGGGAGAAAGGCATGCTATGTGCTAAAGAGTATAAAATTCTCTGAAAGAAGGAAGAGGGGAGCTGCTGCAAGTGTCCAGAACCACATTTGGGATTCCTGTACGTTCTCTGTGGCAGTAAGGTCAGAATTCCCCTGTCGTCTTAGTTTCAACCTGGGTTCTAGAAATCCATCTCTCTACAGCACACTTGCCTGGGGAGCTGATGCCACAGCAACTGTGCCACTTGATTTCATCCTGGACAAATCTGGCAATTTTTATTTTGTAAATTTCAAATACTGAACCTGGTAAGTTTTGTGTATTCTGGTAGAGAGAAGCAGTGTTTTGTTTTGTTTTTAACTGGAGGAAAATTGCTTTACAATGTGGTATGGTTTCTGCCATCAGTTCAGTTCAGTCACTCAATTGTGTCTGACTCTTTGTGACCCCAGGTACTGCAGCACACCAGGCTTCCCTGTTCATCACCAACTCCCGGAGCTTGCTCACACTCATGTCCATCGAGTTGGTGATGCCATCCAACCATCTCATCCTCTGTCATCCCCTTCTCCTCCTGCCTTCAACTTTCCCAGCATCAGGGTCTTTTCCAACGAGTCAGTTCTTCGCATCAGGTGGCCAAAGTATTGGAGCTTCAGCTTCAGCATCAGTCCTTCCAATGAATATTCAAGACTGATTTCCTTTAGGATGGACTGGGTTTCCTTTAGGATTGTATGGTTTCTGCCATACAACAACACAAATCACTCACAAGCATATATACATACATACATGTATATATATACCCCTCCCTCTTGAGGGTCCCAACCACCCCACCCCCATCCCAGCCCTTTAGGTCAGCACAGAGCGCTGGGCTGGGCTCCCTGTTTTGTACAGCAGCTTCCCACTAGCTGTGCATTTTACACATGGTCGTGTATAGATCGATCGATCGATCGATCGATCACAGCGCTACTCTCTCAGTCCGTCCCACCCTCTCCTTCCCCCGCCGTGCCCACAAAGCCATGCTCTATGTCCCTGCAAACAGGTCCGTCAGTACCATTTTTCTAGACTCCATGTATGAGAAGCAGTGTTGAGAGAATCAGGACGCTCTAGAAGAGAAGGGGGCCTAAACAGGGGAGATCATTAGTTCTGAGAAAAGGATTGCCTCTCTTCTTCAGTCTCCAGGGAGAGGACACTTGGCCTTCGCCATGGCCAAGGTTTTGAGCTGACAGGTGCTAGTCACCTCAGGGTACTTTCTGATGGAGGGCTAACAGAGGCCAAAGGGGAGAGAGGCTAGAGGGCAATAAGGAAGGACCCTGAAGAAATAAGGAAGTAATGCCGAAGAGAATGAGTTGGATCCCCTCTAGGACAGAATGTACAAATTCAGTCATTCTAGGAAACACAAAGTAAAAGGGACAAAAATTTAAAAATGAAGGAGAGGGGAGGAGATGTGTCTTATCTCGTTTAAACATCCAGTCCTTGTTTGTTGAACCTACTACAAGGCGTCAGACTCATAGGAGCGCCTGGCAGAGCCAGTGTATGCCAGAGTGTAACTTCAGCATTACGAGAAACACTCTGAAATAATAATTATTAGCATGTTTTCAAGCTTAAGGGGAAAAACAGCTGAGACTACATTAAAATATTTTTCATTGTAAAGTGTATTGTAGACAGTTGACCCGAATAAATTAGCATTGAATTTATTTCTAGGGACTAGGGGATATTGAATTTTAGTGAAGGCAGTCTGGCTATCAAGAAGTGAGAGAGTTGGAGTACATCAGACCTGGTGTCAGAAAAAGTTAGAGGAAAAAGTGAATATATTGAGCCTACCTGCCAATTGTTAAAACCATTACATTTTTGGCAATCAGGGGGAAAATGTACTTCTCCAGTCTCCATTCCAGGACTTACTGTCTATGGTGTGTGTTTTCATTTCTCTGAAACTGTTTCTTCATCTGTACCTACAAATGACACTTTTCATTTCTTTATTATTTTCATTATTACTGATATGACATACCTATACCAAATAAATGGGAAACAACTGTACATTTGGTTTTATACGTATATAATGCACCTAAATTTGATTGTGTATATCTGAAAATTGGCTAATTTTTATTTCAGTAATTGGATCTAAAATGAACAAATCAGAGAATTCACTTGCTAAAAGTGGTGCCCAAGTAATATGCGTATCTTCAATCATGCCACTTTATTACTTAGCATTTCTTATCAATTTTTTCTGCTGTTACTTTGCTTTTGTATCACTGCTGGTGTCTCAGACCATTCTGTTTGCCTCTATCTTATTGATAGCCACACCAGAGTATGGGTCCTTCTGAATTTATACTTTAGAAGTAAAATTGAATAGCTTTGTTGAGCTTCTAAAATTGTACCTCTGAAATGGTAGAGAATGTGAAAATCAGTCATATAAAGAATATCATCTGGAGATACTGGATCTGAAGAAGAGACTTCTCAAGGGAGAAGTAAGAGCTTCATCAAACAATCTATGTGGCATCATGCAGGGTCTGATTTATTTGTTGTAGTTCCAGTTGGTAGAACCAAGTAGATTTGGATGTAACGATTTAAAGGATTTCTATTTCTCATATAATGGTCAAGCAAAAGTGGTAGAAAGAGCAGAGAATTGTAGTCAGCACTACTAAATTAAATTTGAGTCCTATATTGGAATTTTAGCTTGAACATCTTTAATATGAAACTTGTTATTACTGCATTGTTTTGATTTGCATATCTCTAATAATTAGTGATGTTGAGCATCTTTTTATGTGACTGTTGGCCATTTGTATGTCTTCTCTGAAGAAATATTTATGTCTTTTGTCCATATTTTGATTGAGTTTTTTGGGTTTTTGATAATGAGCTGTATGAGTTGTCTATATATTTTGGAATTAAGTCTTTGTTGGTTGCATCATCTGCAAATATTTTTCAACAGTTCTTAAGTGGCTTGTTTGTTTTGTTTATGGTTTCCTTTGCTGAGTGTGCAAAAACTTACAAGTTTTATTGGGTCTCAACTGTTTTTTTTTTTGCTTTTATTTCTTTTGCCGTGGTAGACTAATCTAGGAAAATATTGCTGTGATTTATGTCACAGAATATTTTGCCTAAAAGTATTAATTCTGGTTAGATTATTTTTTCACCTCTAAAATCTAAGAGGCAAAAAGTGTATAACAAGCAAATAGAGGGGAAAAGAGGAATAAAATAAACTCCTAATAAAACCAAATTAAGACAAAAAAGGAGAGAGCAAAAATGTAGGGTATGTAGAAAAAAATCAAATTATAGTTAGAAACCAAAATATATTAATAATTACATTATATATTAATGGCCTGTATATTCCAACTAAAAGACAAGTATTGTAAAGCTAGGTATTAAAATGCTATTTAACACTTATAAGAGATATATATTATATAAAGGATGCTGAAAGTAAATGAGTGAACAACAAAGCCATGCAAATGGTCCAAGGAAAGCTGGTGAGGCCACACTAATACCAAAGAAATTAGATAAGAATTAGATATATTTCTTAAGACAAGAAATATTACTTTAGGTTAAAAATGGACATTTCATAAAAATGAAGTGGTCTGTTCAGCAGGAAGATACAAAAATTCTGAATTTATATGCATCTACTAGAATAGCATCCAAGTACATCTAATAAATAGCAAAAATTGACAAGGGAAATAGAAAAATCCACAGAGTGGGAGATTTTAGCATATTCTGCTCAGTGACTGATAGAACAAGCAGTCAAAAACCAAACAATAATAAAGAAAAACAATTTGACCTAAATGAAATAATATGAATATTGCACACAACAACTACAGAATTCAGGGGTATTATTCAATTAATAAGATTGTTGCCATGTATGAGAGTGATGGGAAAATTGTTGATTGTTACACTTAAGTGATGACGATGATAATACAGAGAAAATTTGAAAGTGCATTATTTCCATAGCCATTACATTATATATGGCCAAAAAATATCTGAGTTCTTCCAGTATTCAAAAACTATTATCCAGTTTAGCAAAGCAGTTATCCAAATTACCGTTAAATGAAGTTCCAACAAATGTCACCATTGTTTCAGTTTCATCCTAATAAATGTCAACCAACATTCATGGTGAAGTTACACTTGTTTATCTTTGATGTAAACTATTTCTTTGCTGAATTGGATAATAACCAAGCATTTATTTGAAATCTAATTGTTTCAAAATACGGTTGAAAATACACGAGTTCAGCAAAAATCAACAAAAACAAGCCATGAGAATCAGTTAGATATCTGAAATTAGCAATAAAGAGTATTGCATACTTTATTATCAATTCTAAATTAAGCTACACATCTATCACATCAGTAAAATTTATAACTTTTGTATGTAGATTTGTGCATACAACTTTTTTGATCCTCAGTTATTAGCATACCACTGCATTGTTGTTGTTCTTGTGTTCGGTTGCTCAGTCATGTCCAACTCTTTGCAACCCCATGGACTGCAGCATGCCAGGCTTCCCTGTCCTTCACCATCTCCCTGAGTTTGCTCAAATTTGCATCCATTGAGTCCGTGATGCTGTCCAACCATCTCATTCTCTGCCACCCCCTTCTCCTCCTGCCTTCAATCTTTTCCAGCATAAGGGTCTTTTCAAATGAGTCAGTTCTTCGCATCAGGTGGCCAAAGTATTGGAGCTTCAGCTTCAGCATCAGTTCTTCCAGTGAATATTCAGGATTGATTTCCTTTAGGATGGACTGATGTGATCTCCTTGCAGTCTAAGAGACTCTCAAGAGTCTTCTCCATACCATTGCATATAGTGTCCTATTTGCATAAACTTCATGTAAAACTCTCTTGGCTGCCTCAAATCATATAATATCCAAGCAACAAGAGAACTTAAAGGCCAGTCACTCCAGCCTCCTCATTTTACTGTTGTGAAAATCCAGACTCTTAGAGGTAAGTAGCTCATTTTAGTGTCCTATTTGCATAAACTTCATGTAAAACTCTCTTGGCTGCCTCAAATCATATAATATCCAAGCAACAAGAGAACTTAAAGGCCAGTCACTCCAGCCTCCTCATTTTACTGTTGTGAAAATCCAGACCCTTAGAGGTAAGTAGCTCATTCAGGACTGCCCAGCTCTTTAGAGAAAACAAACCTGTGAAGTAGGAGCACGGTATCTGAAGAAAGGCCTAGACCTCACACAGTGATCACCCAAAGGCTACAACAGTTACCAACTAAAAGGCCAGCATTCTAACAGTGGGAGAGTGTAACTTTTTCTACAAATTATTAACCGAGAGAAAAGGAAGAAAAATTTCTAATAAATTTTGTGATGTTTTGGTCTAGATCAGAACCAATAAGTTGCAATTCTAGCTCATTTTATACTACCTTACTTTTATTTCTTCTACCCAAAGCTGAAAAAAGTTTAATTTACAACCTGTTTAAAAGCAATAAATATTACATAGCTATTGTAATGCCATAAAAAGAACATTTTGAGGACTTCTCTGGTGGTCCAGTGGTTAGGAATCCACCTGCCGATGAAGGGGACACAGGTTTGATCCCTGGTGTGGGAATAATCCACGGACCACAGCTACTGCAGCCTGCGCACTCCAGAGCCCGTGTGCCATAGCTCCTGAGCCCATGTGCCACAACTACTGATGCCCTACACCGTCGAGCCCATGCTCCACAACAAGAGAAGCCACTGCAAGGAGAGGCCCGCACACCGCAACTAGAGCATAGCCTCCACTCACTGCAACTAGAGAAAGCCCTCACACAGCAAGAAAGACCCAACACGGCCTAAATAAATAAACAGATTTTTAAAAACCTATAAAGAAAAAAAGGGACTCTCGAGAGTCTTCTCCAACAAGAGCAATTCAAGAGAAAGGCATAGGAGATATCATGATTCCCCTGACTTTTTAACCAGAGTTTAACATATATGATATACACTACATTATAACAAGATTCAGGGAAGATTAAAAAGTGCAAGTGTTGTAGGTAGAAAAGCCGAGAGAGTATATATAGGTCCACAGTGAAAGAAGGGAAAGATTAAATTTTCATCCTTATCTTGGCTGCTGGAGGCCTCAGCCAAGTCTTTGTGGTAAAAGTCAACAGGATGCAGGCTGGATATTTTATTGCAGAGTTGAGTCTCCACTGTGTTCTTCACCACACCCAGATGCTCCAAGCTGTTCTCCAGCATGGCAGAAGGGAAGTGACATCCCATGAGTGTCACCCCCACGTTCAACTGGACTGAGGTGGGCAGCTACCACCATTCATGTCCTGATCAATAACTGACTCACATGTTATATGGAAGACTTCTGTTACTTGCTTTTGTTGAAGGTCACAACAATTTCCACTTCATAGATTAACTCTCTGACTCAGCATCTTGTAGTCTGAAACTAGTGCCAACTTTGCCATACTTAGTAAATGTTGTCAAAACAGCATCAACATGAGGAAGCACAGAGTGTCAAGAGTCTGGGGTCTCATCTGGACTCTGCCACTTACTTCCTGAGTGACCCCAGGGAAGCCTCAGGTTCCCCATCTCTAAGAGGGCATAATACTAATAATGTGCTGTGCTGCGCTTAGTCGCTCAGTCGTGTCCAATTCTTTGCGACCCCATGGTCGGTAGCCCGCCAGGCTCCTCTGTCCATGGGGATTCTCCAGGCAAGAATACTGGAATGGGTTGCCATGCCCTCCCCCAGGGAATCTTCCAACCCAGGGATGGAACCCGGGTCTCCTGCATTGCAGGCAAATTCTTGACCCTCTGAGCCCTCCCTAATAACATTGTTGTGACATCCAGGGGTTAATACATATCATGAACTCTTAGAATGGAGCCTGATGTATTGTAAGCACTCAACAGGTGTTAGCTATTAACACTATATTTTATATAGGAATATTAACAAAAAGAATGACTTGCAAACCAAAGTGAATTGTAGTCGAAAGTGGGACTTAAAATATTCTGTTGACAGTCACCCACATTCTATTTTAGAGATTAAAATCTCTTTATTGTTCAAAAATTAGTAATGATTTAAACTTAACACCTCTCCTCTTGCACATTTCATCACACACCACCACTCTAGAAAATCCACATACATGAACAGTGTTAAAAAAAAAGTGAGATGGGAAGAGAGAGAGAGAGAGCAGCCTAGCATCTGGAGATGTTCATACAATGAGATCAAACAGATCCAAGTTAAATCCTAGCAAACACTATTGAAAAATATGACATGAGCTATTTGCTACATCCAGTATAACATAATGGTATTATCCTGAACAGCTCACCACGTTTCCAATCATAAATATCCTTAGAAAGTTTAGTGTGTATTCTCAAATAAGTGTATTCCTTCTGTTAGGTCTTGCTCAGACTCTGTATGTATGTGTGTATGTGTGTGTGTGTGTGTGTGTGTGTGTGTGTGTATAGTATAATATATATACATTTGTAATACTGTGCCATTTAGAATAAAGCATAAAGTCAAGCTATGTAATAATTTATTATTGATCTTTAATAAAAATATTAAAATATACTTGTCTTTTTATTTAGGAATAGAGAAGCTTGCACAGAAAGGGAAATCATTGTCCCCTTTAGCAAGTATAACTGGAATATCACTCTTTTTGATTATATCCATGTGTCTTCTTCTCTTATGGAAAAAATTTCAACCCTACAAAGGTAGGTTAAAATTTAAAGTATATATATGAATGGTTTATATGTATACTAAAAAGTATCTTACTGTGTTTTTTTCTTTCTTGGTTTTTAGTTATCAAACAAAAGCTAGAAGGCAGGTAATGCATATGTTTCTATGAAAATAATTTTTCTCTTGAATGCTTTCTCCTCAATGATTAAGACTGACAGAAACACCAATTTGTTTTTTCAGGCCAGAAACAGAATACAGGAAAGCACGAACATTTTCAGGTAATGGCCAGGCAGAGAGGGGCTATGTATTATCATTATTAATATATATTGTTAATATTACCTATTCTCTACAATGTACTATTGAGATAACAGAACTCATCCCCTCCCAGGGTGACTGCCCTCACTTCACAAAGTGTTATCCCTTGTATTAGTTTTCTGTAGGTCACATAGATCTGTAAGATAAGCCCCAAAAGACACTTTTTTTTTTTAATTTTATTTTTACTTTATTTTACTTTACAATGCCGTATTGGTTTTGCCATACATTGACATGAATCCACCACGGGTGTATACAAGCTCCCAATCCTGAACCCCCCTCCCACCTCCCACCCCATGTCCTCTCTCTGGATCGTCCCCGTGCACCGGCCCCAAGCATCCTGTATCCTGTATCGAACATAGTCTGGCGCTTCATTTCTTACATGATAGTATACATGTTTCAATGCCATTCTCCCAAATCATCCCACCCTCTCCCTCTCCCTCAGAGTCCAAAAGTCCGTTCTATACATCTGTGCAAAAGACGCTTTCAACAGCATCTTACAGGCAAGAGAACTAAGGCTCAGAGAGACTATCGCTTACCCACCATCATTGACCCATATTCCACGGATCCTCTTACAGTTTGGGAGCTGCCCGAGTGTTCTCTCGCTGTGTCAGTTTGTAAAGCAGACCCAGTGCTGGCAGCTCCTGTCCGGGGAGAAGAGGAAAGGGAGGCCCCCCGGGTTGCTGCTTCTCCGACCCTAGGGGTGCCCCTCACTGCCATCACTTCTGACTCCCACCTGAGTTATTATGTTAACAGTGGGGTTTTTGCTCAGGCCTAGAGTCACAGGAGCTGGATTTCTGTCCCGTATGTGCCTCTTCCCCCTAATATCACCTTGGGAAAATTATTTTTCCTGATCTCAATTCATCTCTACAATAGAGCTTATAATGTCCCCTCAGGGTTGCTCTGAGAATTAAATCCAGTGTAATAGGTGCCTAATACAATGCCTGGATTCTTAGTAAACATGGGTGTTCTTCCCCTTATCTAGTCCTTCTCACAAATAATAAAGTGTTGGAGTTCTGAAAGCTCCCAGAGACTATCTGGAAGAGCCGCCCTACATTTTACCGATGATAGCTTAGGTGATATTGGACTTGCATATTCTATTTTGTATGCATAGGCAGCCATGAAGTGAAGTAAAAGTTGCTCAGTCATGTTCAACTCTTTGTGACCCTAGGGTCTATATAGTCCATGGAGTTCTCCAGGCCAGAATACTGGAGTGGGTAGCCTCTCCCTTCTCCAGGGGATCTTCCCAACCCAGGAACTGAACCCAGGTCTCTCACATTGCAGGTGGATTCTTTACCAGCTGAGCCACAAGGAAGCTCTTAGTTGCTTATTTTTTTATTTTAGTCCTGGTGGACTCTGTTAGATCTAGCAGGATACAGCAATATTATGGGTGGATTAGAGCTACTGAGATTGACAGATTGAGGCCTTGGTGGCCATAAGTCTCTGGTAACTGAAAGTTACAAAGGGCAAAGCTGCCCACATGTGTTTATTTGAATATATACGATACACCACTGTTCCTACACCAGACTTTAAGAATAGTTGTCCCAATTCAGTTTCAATTCTGAGCTTCAAAAGGAGTGATTTCCAGTACTACTTAGTGGCAGCATGACTACAGAGGATTGTTGTCGCTGTTCAGTCACTCACGTCCAACTCTTTGCGACCTCATGGACTGCAGCAAGCCAGGCTTCCCTGTCCTTCACTATCTCCCAGAGTTTGCTCAACTTCATGTCCATTGAGCCAATGGGAAATGTTAAATTGTTTTATACACATACCACTTGAAGCAAACCATAAAGATAGCTTTATAAAGGTTTCTTTAAAAAAAAAAATCGCAGTTCAAGGCATTTGGTTTGTAAGGAGTATTTGTTTTCCATTTCAGGCCACGAGGATGCGCTGGATGACTTTGGAATATACGAATTTGTTGCTTTTCCAGATGCTTCTGGTGTTGCCAGGGTTGGTTTTCTAGTGGCTGCTTATCCTAGAAGTAGCATTCTGCTTCAGCAGAGGTGTAAGCAGCATTCCTTTGAACCTGGGGCCCTGCAATCCAATGGCTGCGCTACCCTCAGCCGTATTGACTCACTCTATAATGAATGGCAGAGCCGGATGTGGGGAGCTAAAGTGTCTTTCTAAGTCTCTATCAAAAACGCTAACACAAATAAGGAAATTCCACGAATTCATAAGCATTCTTTACCTGGTAAACTCAGTGGAGAGAGAATTAACTCGTTGAAGGTCAAAAGAATTGAATAAAAGAGGGACGGAGAGACCCTGGTTTAAGTCATTCTGCATCACTTTGATAACTGTGGATTGTCTCTTCACTGACTGTCTCTATCATTTAGTTTCCCCTTTAATTCCCCCTCATATCTCCTGAGGACATTGCAGAGACAATTGATTATACAGGTACTTTATGTTCTTCAGAAGAAAGGTAGTGTATAAACCCAAAATATGCAGGTACATATATTTATTTTTTTCTGAAGGTGCAAGAGAACTTTTATACAGTTGCAGCTTTTTTTTTTTTTCACTCTGCACAGACAAGGTCTTTGAAGCAATCAATTTTGTTTAAGAGATAAATAGAATGCTTCTCTGAGCTAATCAGCTCATTAACATTTTTATAGATTTATATACAACCGATCTTTCCTGTTTCCTTATTCCCCTGTGATAGTTCACCTAAGAAAGGGGCCCCTGAAATGAACTACTTGCCTCTTGGGCATTTTCATTTCCATTTTTTAAAACTATTTGCCATTAGAGATTGGTTGTCGCACTTGTTCAGAGAATTCTAAGGTTCTGAGGTTCAACCAGCAAGTTACCTAGCCACAGGCTTTATTTCTCAAATGCCTGTGAGTAATGGAGGGGGAATGATGGAATTTCATCCTTTTGTGGGTGAGTCATAACACCAGTGTCCACGTCATCACTGGTAAAGGGCAAAACGGCATTGCAAAATCTTTGCATGTCCTGTTCAGTCTCAGGCAGGATAGGCTCACCGGTCACTTCTACAACCAAAAAGACAAAAATAAATAATTTGGTGGATCAGTTATTTCAGAGACAGCGCCTCATCATGACAGCAAGCACCCCTCTCAGGCTTGGCTTTTAAATGGGGAAACTGAAGCCTGATAAGACCTGGAAATGAATTTTGAAGTCATATTTTATTCCTAGGGATGTGTTGGAAAGGGGTGAGTTCTATGTAAGAAACTTTAAATTTATTCTTGCAGTTAACCAGTACTCAGTTTTAAGACTGTATTGAGAGGAACTCTGTTTGCTCAAAACGCTACAGCTCTAAAGAACCTAAGGCCAAGAAATGAATGCTTGATTACATACCAGAAAAGTGAAAGTGTTAGCCACCTAGTCATGTCCAACTCTTTGTGACCCCATGGACTGTAGCCCACCAGGCTCCTCTGTCCATGGGATTCTCCAGGCAGGAATACTGGAGTGGGTAGCCATTCCCTTCTCCAGGGGATCTTCCCAACCCAGGGATCAAACCCAGGTCTCCAGCATTGCAAGCCGATTTTTTACCATCTGAGCCACTGGGGATCTGTTGTAAGTGGAATAACTCGATTTGGAACCATACCCATCTTCAGAGATGAAAACTCCTGAGGAATCAGCCGAGGTCTTTCATTGGCAGTTCCAGGTGCATTAGGAAGAAGTGAGAAACCAACACAAACAACCTGAGAAAAAGGAGGAAAAGGATCCATGTTAGAAGCAGCCAGAATTGTGTGAAGATTAGCAGCTGAGTGCAGTGGCTTTGAGAAAGGAATAATAATACTACCAAGATCTCAAAATTGAAGTTAAGAAGGGGAATGAATTACTAACTTTATGAGTTTTCAAAAATCAGAATCTATCTTTTAGTTTCTCATGATGCATGAATAGATGAATACTTCTCTGTCTACTTGCTATACCTTTCATTGTCTATTCAGCACTTCTTTTTGGGAATTGTACAGAAAGCAATGGCATGGAATGAACAAATTTATTACTGCCTACAGCTCTAGTATTAGGTTAGGTAAGTAAGTTAGTCATTTTCTATATAGATTGCTTTTTAAAAATTTTTTTAAGACTTTCTTTTGATGTGGACCATTTTTAAAGTGTTTATTGAATTTGTTACAATATTGCTTCTGTTTTACGTTTCGGATTTTTGGCCAGGAGGCATGTGGGATCTTAGCCCCTGACCAGAAATAGGACCTGCACTCACTGTACTGGTAGGCAAAGTCTTAACCACCGGACAGCAGAGAAGCCTGTAGATTGCTTTTATCATAGCCCCTGAAAACCCCTATACCAAAGAAAATCCAGAGTTGATCTTAACTCCAGACTCTGAACCAAAGTTCCCTTGACACAAAATTGATGGGATAAATCGAATCACACAGCCTAGGACTGTTGTGAAAGCTTTAACAAGTAGAATGGAAATAGGAAGTTTCCAGAAAAACCTGAAGCTGAGATGTTCCAAAGTGATCTGGCAAGTCAAATGGGGATAAAATAAAGAACTCTTCAGATGATCTATATAGTGCAAAGAGTCCTCTGCAGGTAGGACTATATAAATACAAAGGACTGAAAGTGGCCACAAGTACAATGAACAGAGGACGAGCTGGGATGAGGAGGGGAGCCAGACTTTAGCTAAGGACTTAGAAAGCAGTATTTATAAGAATAGCAGCATCAAATATAAGAAATAGGAGTTAATGAAACAAAAATGCCACTTGCAATAATAAAGCGCATGTTGATCTTAACCAAGCATATGCTACTATACTTACCACATTCATCCAAGCCTTTATTTTTTTTAAATTAACAAGCTTTATAGTATGTTTTATTTTGTTGAATAAAAGCATCCAGTATTCCATTGTATGTCTTTACTTTTAAAGCCCATTACTGCATTCAAACCAAACCATCTTCCTTTGTATGTTCTGTATTTCTTGGTACTGTCTTTACTAACTTGTCACGTGAAAAGGGCTTCCGGCTATTCATTATTCTTTTTCCTAAACCACCTTTGCACACATGATTGGCAATTAGTATCAAAAAGCTAGACTGAGATATAATATAAAGGATAGTAATATATGCTCCTTGATTCTAAGCTATCCTGATATCTTCTCTTTTGCTGTTTTTTTCTCTTTCTATTACACTTCCTTTACAGTACTGCCAGCTTTTTGCTTAAATGGAGGAAAAAAGTGATAGCTGGCCCAGCTATTCCTCTTCTGACTTCATAGCTGTGCCACTGCACAAACTACTATAGGGTAAGTGCAAGGAACTGTAGCAAGGAAGAAATGGATATTGAAGGGAAGTTGTTATCGTTTAGTCACTAAGCCATATCTGACTCTTTTGCCACCCCATGGACTGTAGCCCATCAGCCTTCTCTGTTTAGGGTTTTCCCAGGGAAGAATACTGGAGTGGGTTGCCATGCCCTCCTCCAGGGGATCTTCCCTGGAGGGATCAAACTCACATCTCCTGCACTGCCAGGTGGATTCTTTAGCACTGAGCCACCAGGGAAGGCCATGAAGGGAAGTTAAACAGTTCTAATTCTCTCATCATCACCTCTTCCAGTTGTTTTCGCTTCTGTAGCATAGTGGAAATTCTATTTGCTAGTCTGCCAATTTTTTTAATGTGCCCTATTTTTCTAGATGCCAACGAGATCTGTTCCAGCCTCTGAGGGTGTACCAGGGCAAGATTTGCACAGTACAATTTATGAAGTTATTCAGCACATCCCTGCCCAACAGCAAGATCATCCAGAGTAAGTATGAACTTGCTTCTGATGATGCTACATTGAGAGGGCTCAGCATTCAGCCCCTGCTGTCCCCAGAGGTTATTGAAAGTTTCAGAAGAAAAAATACATTAAAAACAGAAAATTATAGCTCCCGTACATGTGGACACACTTTCCCACCTGAAAATAGCTCTAAGAAATAAAACAGGCAAACGTACAAGTATCTCCTGGGGCAAGTACTTGGGCCAGTGGACCAGACACAGAGCTCTAGAATCTAACATTTCCCCCAATGAATCCACTTCTGGAGAATAAAGGGGTTGTTAGGCCAGTTCTCAAGCCATCTTGGTTATCTTGCTGATTTTCCAGTGGCTGTAGGGTTTTTGGAAAAGGAAATGGCAACCCACTCCAGTATTCTTGCCTGGATAATCCCATGGACAGAGAATAGCAGGCTACGTACAGTCCATAGGGCCGCAGAGTCAGACAGGACTTCAGCAACTAAGCACACATGTAGTGGCTTTAGAGACAGTCATCTGTCTCTACAAATAGGTGTGTCATGTTCAGTCACTCAGCCGTGTCTGACTCTGCAACTCCGTGGACTGGAGCCCACCAGGCTCCTCTATCCATGGAATTTTCCAGGCAAGAATACTGGAGTGGGGTACCATTTCATCCTCCAGGGGATCTTCCTGACCCAGGGATCGAACCAGTGTCTCTTGCATCTCCTGCATTGGCAGGCGGATCACTACAAATAGGACCAGGAAAAAAAAAAACCCTGCAAAATGTGCCCAACACTGTCCCCATCAAATGCCCACCTCTCACAGATTCAAAGCAGTCTATGCTCAAGTGAATAGAACCACCATGGTAAGGACTGGGCTCACTCCAAGAAAAGCCTGGAAACTGCTCATTCAGTTAACCTGGGGGCTGGCACCAGACAGTCACCTTCCCTTCCCATAGGTGGAAACACTGTGCCAACAGCCTTTTGGAATAATGAAATGAACTTTCTTTTTTTTGAGGGCTGTAACTGCCTGCGGGCATAACTGCCATGAATCATCATCCATCATTTCATTATTTGTCGTTTATTGACTTTGAAAAGAACATCAATAACCATACACAGGAACTTCCCCTTTGGCAAAAGAAAACAGTTCTAGCAAAGTAATTCGTGCACACCTCTGGGTAAATACCAAAAATAACAGCTAGCAGTGGATGACCCCACTTCAGTACTCTTGCCTGGAAAATCCCATAGGCAGAGGAGCCTGGTGGGCTGCAGCCCATGGGATCACACAGAGTCGGACATGACTGAAGCGACTTAGCAGCAGCAGCAGCAGCAGCAGTGAATGCATGGGAAACGGACTTCCAGCGGGGAGACCCAGCCCTGGGGGACCTGTGCATTCATTTAAGGGCTGAATAAGTGACAGGCGCACCTCAGAGGACCCCATCAGTGCATTCCTTCTTGCTCAAGGAGCCTGGAGAAAAGGGAGTCAGGTAACTAGGAGCAGTCCCTGACAGAGCTGGGAGCTTCGGGTTTGAAAAGAAAAGAAAATTGCTTTGTAGCATTATGTTATTAATCTAATAGGACACCATGCTGCTGCTGCTGCTAAGTCGCTTCAGTCGTGTCCGACTCTGTGCTACCCCATAGATGGTAGCCCACCAGGCTCCCCCGTCCCTGGGATTCTCCAGGCAAGAACACTGGAGTGGGTTGCCATTTCCTTCTCCAATGCATGCAAGTGAAAAGTGAAAGTGATAGTGGAATGTTATTCCAGGACAGTTAAACAAAACCTCTCTAAAATGATACCTAACCCTCTTTACTGTCTGGAATAGAAAATGAAGGGGTATTTTTCCTTGTTAAAAATAAGGAATATATAGAATTTTGAGAGTATGTTCTGCTTCCTAATTTTAAGATTTTATCTGCTTCCTAATTTTAAGATGGTTTCCAAGCAAAAATTTTGCTCTATTTAAATTCATTTGTTTTTCTATATGTCCTTTATTCTATATTTTTCCAGTTAGCCTGCAAACAAACCAAAGGAAGATTTGAGATTTATCTTTTAAGTCTCCAAATAATGAAATAAATATTGATTTTCAACTGTGGAGTATGACAGCTGTAATTTCAGAACACCAAAAAAATGATTTGCTGAAAACAATGATTCCTCAAACTAAAAAAAAAAAATCATCCTCTGAAATTAGACTGCTTTCAGACATGAACAATATCGCTAGAATTTCTTGAGAGTATAAAATTTTATTTCAGAAATAAACTTTGAAGGTTGAAAATATTACCTAACTGAACTGGTGTTTAACAAATTGGTAAGTTGGCCTGTGTTCATATTCTAGCTCTTTTTCAAGCTCATTAAGGCCTATTTAACTGCTGTTGAGGACATGCTCCTTCCGGGGGCAGTGCACTCAAGACTCACACACACACACACACACACACACACTCCCAGCCCCAGTGCTTCCCACGTTGCAGAAACCAGTACTCGAAAAACCAAGCACCACACTCGGAGAGTTGAAGAACTCAGGTTTATTACACCGGTGGGCCCAGAGGAGTTAACACTCCAAGCTCTGAGCCCCGAACAAAGGGATTACAGAGTTTTTACAGACAGACTGCAGTGGGCAACGCTAGCTCTTAATAGGCTGGTTTAAACTAAGGGGTTTTGTGCACAGGAGCAGCGGCCAAGATGGGGAGGGAGGTGCCTGCCTGGACAGGCATGATGAAGCAGGTTTGCAGGAGCTGGGCCGTTGCAAAGAGCAGGACAAGGGTGAGTGAGATAAACTCCAGTTCCTAGTATTTCAAGTCCCCACTTTCTGAGACTACGTGACCTACTGATCTAGACTTGGCAAGGGGCAAGCTGAGTTACAGAGGAGGAAGGAGAAGGAGGTTATGTAAAGTTTTAACTTTTCCTCTTCACCCACTCCCCATCTCCTTGGCCTTTCTCTTCTCACCTCATTCCTCCCCATCTTCCGAGGAATCCCTTTGTGTGTCTTTGTCTTGACTTTACCTCCATCCTGAGATGTCTTTCTTGAGATGTCTTTCTTCTCTAATCTGCCTTCTCTTTCCTTCTCCTTCTCTGTAAGGCTGTCTCCCTCCTCTCTAGTATCGCTTTTAAATTTTCTCTCCTCTTTCTCTCTTCCAGCTCATCCTAAAGGGGAGCCAACATTTTTTTAAACTGTTGTTTTCCTTGAATACAGATGTGGCTACCTATTCTAAATTTTAAAAACAAGCAGGTAGAATATTTTCTTTTTATTTCATTAGAAACTGTTTTGCACTTATATATATTTTTTTATAGTCAAACCACAAACATCTCCAGGTCATTAACTATGTACTAGGGATAGAGATTAAATATAAGACATAGTCTTTTAAAGGTTTAAAGCTTAGTGGGCTCCTCTTTGCTTGTTTTAGCTGAAGATCAGTAATCCTTAGTAGAACAAGTATTCCTCAATAGAATAAACATTCCCCATGTTTAAGGAAAGGAAATGAATAAATCATTTTTCTTTCCTTATTATCTATGGTTTTATTCTCTAGGTCCAATTAAATGCAGAGATCAATGTCATGAATAATGCAGTATTAGAGGTAGTTAGTGAATCTCCAGCATTCCCAGCTTGGGATAAAGAACTGTAACTTACTGCTTTCTTTACCTCTATTTGACAGTTGGTTCTGAGATAGAAACACAGCCAAAATATTTTTCCTTTGGCTCTTGGACTATTATTCTAGCAGTGTTGTTTTCATTACTACACGCGTCTCTTACCTAACTGAACTGGTGTTTAACAAATTGGTAAGTTGGCCTGTGTTCATATTCTAGTACTCGGTCATTTGTTTATTGAATTCATGGCTGCATTTATTTAAATGCTGTCTGTCGACCTCATTAAACACTCTTGGCACAGTGTGTGTTACACCCAACTTGCTCATAGGACATTCACGTAAGTCAACCTTTTACTTTCAAAAAGAAATTATCTACAGAATTGAGTGATGGCTTACTCTTTATACTTACTGACTTATAAATGTAGTTTTCTTGAACTAGTTCAAAGCTCTCATTATTTGCAGCTGTACAAGAGAATGAACGAATTTAAGGTTCTTCACAACCTGTAGACCTGGAAATCTGTAGAACATTTTGCATGTCTCTTCACTAGGTAAGCATTCACGGGCAAAGCAGTGCATTTAAGTGAAATAAGGAAAGCACGTTTTGAGAAAAGCGGTGGAAATGTATATTCATCTGGAGTCAGTGAAGAAATCAAGCCAGATGCCTCTTACTCACTGGTCCTTTTAACACAGAATAAAGGCATTTATAAGAGTCTGACGGCAGATTTTCCAGCATACCCGCAATGCTCTGTGCTGCAGAGGAGCGTGGTGGGGCACGAGTTCCCAGTGGCAGTCTTTATCATGCCAACAGAAGAGAGAAAAGGACGGGACTTTCCAACTACATTTTTTGTATCATGTTTCCTACAAAGCTCAATTAGTTCTAATCTATACTTTCCCTTTCCTCAGCACCGACACTATCCTATCTAATGTACAAGTGTGGAAACTTTTATTTGTAAAATCTTCTGCAGGCTTTGTTTTATTAAATTTTAAATTACTGCACTTTAAAATTTTCATTCCCAAATTTCCTTCTTGCTATTTGTACCGTGGAATAATAAAGATGATTGTCACAAAAGCAAGAGTGTGCCTTCTCCTAGGTTGTCAGTTACCAATGGAGTTTTTTAAAAGACTTGTAAAACACTGAAGGAAATGACTTATTAAAGTCTGATTTTTACTTTTGTTCAAGGAACAGCGGATTCAAATAAATTATTATGCTTTTGCTTGTATATAGCCTTGATTCTTTGTCTTGTAGAGTAAAAATCTTACATAAATTCACATTATAGATTTAGATTTTTTTGATCCCTTTTCCCCAGTTTGCATCATGGAGCGCTACCAAAATAAGACTCTTGCTCTCACATGGCTATTTACTTTTCAGGCTTGAAATTTTTACTTCATTGGATTGTGAATTCTCCTTGTATATTGCTGTATTAAAAAAAAAAAAAAAAACAGAAACCAAATGGTAGACTTTAAAAACACCATTTTATAACTCCCAAATGAAACGACTGATTCAGATACCAGTTAGCACTAGGCAAGACTGCTAGATGAAAGTTACCAGATAAAGCTACCAAGAATTCTGTTGTAGAAACCCTGCTTAGGAAAGGTGGTCGCGGCCCAGAGAGAAGCAGGTATGCAGAGTAGCATAGATCTTGCAGGGCAAGAGAGGCCTGGGGAGTGGGGTCGGAACAGTCATCCAAGTCTTGTAGATCTTGAAAATGAAAGACAAATGTTTATATTCATTGACTTGGCTACAGATACTCTGACCTGCCAGCACCACTCTTTAGGATTTCATTCTGGCTAAATAAAGGTAGAAGCAGTCTAAATATACAGCATTGGGGGATTTAAAATGACATCAGTGACGTTAAGCCCATGCAGTGACTCATCTTCCAACTATTAAAAAGGAAGAATTATGACAAGATTTTTCCAACTTTAACCTATGTCTCATGGCCTATTATACAGAAGAAAGAAAAGAAGAGCCTTTCCTGCAAATCAAAACTATGATGAAGTATTACTGCACAAAGGTCAGAATGGCCATCATTAAAACGTCTATAAATAATACATGTTGGAGAGGATGTGGAGAAACAGGAACACTCCTACACTGTTGGTGGGAGTGAAAATTGCTGCAGCTGCTGTGAAGAGCAATATGGAGGTTCCATAAAAAACTCAGCGTCGAGCTACAGTGTGGCCCAGCATAACCACACTTGGGCTTATATCCAGAGAAAATGGTAATTCTGAAAGACACAGGCACCCCAGTGTTCACTGCAGCACCGTCTACAATAGGCAAGACATGGAAACACCTGAATGTCCATCAACAGACGAATGGATTAAGAAGAAGGGGTAGTTATATACAATGGAATATTAGACAGCCACTAGGGGTAGTTATATACAATGGAATATTAGACGGCCACTAGGGGTAGTTATATACAATGGAATATTAGACGGCCACTAGGGGTAGTTATATACAATGGAATATTAGATGACCACGAAAAGAATGAAATAATGTCATTTGCAGCAACATGGATGAACCTAGAGATTATCATTCTAAGTGAAGTAAGCCAGAGAAAGACAAATATCATTTGATATTGCTTATATATGGAATCAAAAAATGGTATAAATGAACTAATTTACAAAATATAAGTAGACCCACAGGCATAGAAAACAAACATGGTTACCTAAAAGGAAAGGGAGGGGAGGACTAAATTAAGAGTTTGGGATTAACATATACACACTACTATATATAAAATAGATAACCAACAAGGGCCTACTATATAGCACAGGGAATGCTACTCAGTATTTTGGAATAACCTAAAAGGGAAAAGAACCTGAAAAAAATCACTTTGTTGTACACCTCAAACTAACAATATTGTAAATTAACCACAATAAAAAACAAAAATTTTAAGAAGAATTATATACCCATGGAGGATTCATGTCAATGTATGGCAAAACCAATATGGTTATTGTAAAGTAAAATAAAGTAAAAATAAAATTAAAAAAAAAAAAAAGAAACTCATTGCAAAAAAAATAATAATAAAAATAAAAAATAAAAACAATAGCATTTCTTTTTAAAATGCATTTCGAGTAAACCACTATATTTATACTAAACCTCTTATATTTTTGTAGAAGCACATGGTGAAAGGAAAACTAAGTCCTACAACTTACCCATTCTTTCCTGCTTTTTTCTCTACCAGCCTTATATATTTTTCTGCTGGAAAAATCCATCAGTTCTACCACAAATATTTTCTTCTACATTTGGTTAAAAAAAAGGTATTATCTAATTAAAAAAAGGAATCCATGCCCATGGTTAAAACTGTATCTATACTTGGAAATGCAGAAGGCTAACCATAAAGCAATTAAAATCACCTGTAGAGAGTAGACCAGAAACGTTCTCATGACAAAAGGAAAAAATGTAATTATGTGAGGTGATGGATGTGTTTGTTACCTAACCTTACTGTGGTAATTATTTTACAATATATACATGTACCAAATCACCACACCTTAAACTTTCACAATGTTATATGTCAATTATATCTCAATAAATCTGGAAAAAATAAATATGAAATCGCTTGTAATTTCACTCCCAGAAAAAAAAAAAACCTGTTAGAATTTTCTCAGGTTAGTCATGCATACGTTTATTCCTACTCCCTCCAGTTCCAGAAGGGATTTATGGTAGCTCATATAAATGCATAATATAACAAGATAAAATATACCCCTCAAAATAAAGCTGATAAAGAAAACAGGATGAAAGAAAAATGAGAGTTTACAAAAGCAATGTGAAAAAAGAAATGAGGTTATTCAATAACTAGTATGATGAATTCCCCTTCATCTGAGAATACTGTCCTATAGCCCTGAGATCATGCAGCATATACAGGAGGCTATCTAAGGAGGGGCCTCTAAACCAAACGCAATCTGTAGTTGTCAGAGCCGAAGAAAGGTTGCACTCTTATTGTAGGGCTAGGAGAGGGCAGATCAGCTTTCCCAGGCACCCAGTCACCACAGGTCCATCCGCCTCTCTCCTCCTTTCTCAAGCTTGAATTCTCTTCCAGAGACTGTGTATCTCCTTACTTGGAGTTCAGTTCTGTCGCTCAGTCAAGTCCGACTCTGCGACCCCATAGACTGCAGCACGCCAGGCTTCCCTGTCCATCAGCAGCTCCCAGAGTTTGCTCAAGCTCGTGTCCATCAAGTCGGTGATGCCATCCAACCATCTCATCCTCTGTTGTTCCCTTCTCCCCCTGCCTTCAGTCTTTCCCAGCATCAGGGTCTTTTCCAATGAGTCAGTTCTTCTCATCAGGTGGCCAAAGTATTGGAGCTTCAGCTTCAGCATCAGTCCTTCCAATGAACATTCAGGACTGATTTCCTTTAGGGTTGACTGATTTGATCTCCTTGCAGCCCAAGGGACTCTCAAGAGTCTTCTCCAGCACCAAGATTCTAACTACAATAAGCTACTGCTGCATCACTGTGTTCCTGTTCCTAGATCAAATTTTGGGACACTTTAAAGCATAGACAGTCTTAAACAGCTTTTTTCTTGTTTGCTTCAAAATGACAATTTTTTATTGAGGTATAATGCATGTACAATATTGTAAGTTCTAGGTGTACAACATAGTGATTTACAATTTTAAAGATTGTATTCCACTTACAGTTATAAAATATTGGCTATATTCTCTGTGATGTACAATATATCTTGTAGCTCATTTAATTTTTATTTTTTATTTATTTTTTAATAGCTGATTAACAATGTTGTGATGGTTTCAAGTGAGCAGTGAAGGGACTCAGCCATACCTATACATGTATCGATTCGTCCCCAAGCTCCCCTCCCATCCAGGTTGCCACATAACATTGAGCAGAATTCCAGCGCTACACAGTAGGTCCTTATTGGTTATGTATTTTAAATATAACATTAAACAGCCTTTTCTTAAATAGGTAATTATACATTTGCATGATTCACAAATCAAAATCCTATAAAAAGTATGCATTAAGAAAACTTTTTTTATTAGTGTTTGGTTTTGGGTTTTGGTTTGCCACAACCAAGGGAAATATAAGCACATATTCTTATCTTTTTGAAACTTACTTTTCAATCACAGGTAATTCTTAATTTTGTATCTCTCACACACGCGAAAACACACAGATCCTCTTAGCGCGTGGTTCCACTCAAAGCGGCAAGGAATTAGTAAGGGAGAAAGGTGAAAGGATCTAGAAACCAATTAACTTTTGCTGTCACTGGTGTGTAACACCAGATGACTCACTGCTTTTTTAGTAAATGGGGATGAAAATCTCATAAATTAATCAAGGGAAGTGATGAACCAACCCAGATGTTCACCTAATTAACAAATTAATCTTTAAAAAACAGCCTAAAGTTCTTTCCTTATTAGTAAACATAATTGTGGCTGTTGTTAAAATTTTTAACTTTATATTCCTGCTTCTCACTCGCAAGAAAATCATATTCCTCCTGCTTATTATTTTGAAAGAGTATATCCTACTGGTACTCTTTTAAGCAAAAAAATTAAAATCCTTATGAATAAAACAATTTTCCTTGTTTTTCTGACATTTGAGCACTTCCATATTAATAAGACAATTTCAGTTAACATAAACTGCACACATACACTCCAAGAAGGTTCATGTAATCCCTAAGTTTTACAAAATCACCCACCCTATAAAGTTCTGTTTAATAAAATTGTATGATAGCTCAGTACATGGCATATAGTTTACTATATGTTATTAAAGATTTAACTTATTTTCAGAAACTTGTAGTTTTCTGCTTCTGTATGCTTCTACCATCCCTGTGAACTTACATGTCATTTTTGTATATTCTTCTAAAGTTCATGTTCAAATATATATGAATGTGTTTGTTTTAGTTTCATAAGACAGTAAAGAAAGCAGAGATTTCTTTCTAATGAGTACACAGAAATAAGACACAGCACTTGGATGTAACACTGATGCTCTCCTTTCTTCTCATTTACCAGATACACTTCTTTGTGGAATTATGTTCACCTTGAAGTTTGCAAATACTTTTACAACTATTACCCACATAGATCTTCCCAAGAACCTTGTGGGCTAGAAAAAAGCATGGCTGCTTTATAGATGAAAAAACAAATACTCAGAAAGTTAAAAGACTTGCTGAAGTCACTTATATAAAATGCATTTTGTGCATAACCCACATAATATTCCCCTCTACATTTTTTATTTACTTTTTAATAGAAGGATTATTGCTTTACAGAATTACAATTAAAAAAAATTTTTTTAATTGGAGGATAATTGCTTTACAATGTTGTGTTGGTTTCTGCTGTACAACAACATGAATCAGGTACATATATTCCTCCCCTCTTGAACCTCCCTCTCACCCCACCCCCTTCCTGCTCCTCTAGGTCATCACAGAGCACCAGGCTGGGCTCGCTGGGTAACAGCAGCTTTCCACGAGGTATCTATTCTACACTTGGCAGTGTGCATATGTAAATACTACTCTCCCAGTTCGTCCCACCCTCTCCTTCCCCCACTGTGTCCTCAAGTCCAGTCTCTACGTCTATATCTCTATTCATGCCCTGCATCAGTACCATTTTTCTAGGTTCCATATCAGTTCAGTTCATTTCAGTCACTCAGTCATGTCCGATTCTTTGCAACCCCATGGACTGCAGCATGCCAGGCTTCCCTGTTCATCACCAACTCCCGGAGCTTGCTCAAGCTCATGTCCATCAAGTCAGTGATGCCATCCAACCATCTCATCCTCTGTCGTCCCCTTCTCCTCCTGCCTTCAATCTTTCCCAGAATCAGGGTCTTTTCCAGTGAGTCAGTTCTTCTCATCAGGTGGCCAAAGTATTGGAGCTTCAGCTTCAGCATCAGTCGTTCCAATGAACATTCGGGACTGATTTCCTTTAGGGTTGACTGGTTTCATCTCCTTGCAGTCCATGGGACTCTCAAGAGTCGTCTCCAACACTACCGTTCAAAAGCATCAATTCTTTAGTGCTCAGCTTTCTTTATGGTCCAATTCTCACATCCATACATGACCACTGGAAAAACCATAGCTTTGACTAGAGGGACCTCTGTCAGCAAAGTAATGTCTCTGCTTTTTCATATGCTGTCTAGGTTGGACATAGCTTTTCTTCCAAGGAACAAGTGTCTTTTAATTTCGTGGCTGCAATCACCCTCTGCAGTGATTTTGGAGCCCAAGAAAATATAGTCTGTCACTGTTTCCATTGTTTCCCCATCTATTTGCCATGAAGTTATGGGACCAGATGCCATGATCTTCATTTTTTGAAAGTTGAGTTTTAAACCAGGTTTTTCACTCTCCTCTTTCACTTTTGTCAAGAGGCTCTTTCATTCCTCATCACTTTCTGCCATAAGGGTGGTGTCATCTGCATATCCGAGGTTATTGATTTTTCTCCCAGCAAATCTTGATTCCATATATAGATGGAATACATGAAATTTGTTTTTCTCTGAAGTGACTTACTTCACTCTGTATGGCAGGTTCTAGGTTCATCCACCTCAGTTTCTCCTCTATACTGTAAATATTCTTTCAGTTTAGTTCAGTCGCTCAGTCGTGTCTGACTCTTTGCAACCCCATGAATCGCAGCACACCAGGCCTCCCTGTCCATCACTAACTCCCGGAGTTCACTCAGACTCGCGTCCATGGAGTCAGTGATGCCATCCAGCCATCTCATCCTCGGTCGCCCCTTTCTCCTCCTGCCCCCAATCCCTCCCAGCATCAAAGTCTTTTCCAATGAGTCAACTCTTCGCATGAGGTGGCCAAAGTACTGGAGTTTCAGCTTTAGCATCATTCCTTCCAAAGAAATCCCAGGGCTGATCTCCTTCAGAATGGACTGGTTGGATCTCCTTGCAGT
>SJYT01067172.1:429486-539162 GCA_006410635.1 Cephalophus harveyi | reverse complement strand
AAAGACTCTGATGCTGGGAGGGATTGGGGGCAGGAGGAGAAGGGGACGACCGAGGATGAGATGGCTGGATGGCATCACCGACTCGATGGATGTGAGTCTGAGTGAACTCCCGGAGTTGGTGATGGACAGGGAGGCCTGGCGTGCTGCGATTCGTGGGGTTGCAAAGAGTCGGACACGACTGAGAGACTGAACTGAATAATGAGAAAATAATGAGAAAGAGAAATTAAAGAAACAATTCCATTCACCACTGCAACGAAAAGAATAAAATACTTAGGAATGTATCTACCTAAAGAAACTAAAGACCTATATATAGAAAACTATAAAACACTGGTGAAAGAAATCAAAAAGGACACTAATAGATGGAGAAATACACTGTGTTCATGGATCAGAAGAATCAATATAGTGAAAATGAGTATACTACCCAGAGCACTCTATAGATTCAATGCAATCCCTATCAAGCTACCAATGGTATTTTTCACACAGCTAGAACAAATAATTTCACAATATGTATGAAAATACAAAAAACCTCGAATAGCCAAAGCAATCTTGAGAAGGAAGAATGGAACTGGAGGAATCAACCTGCCTGACCAGGCTCTACTACAAAGCCACAGTCATCAAGACAGTATGGTATTGGCACAAAGACAGACATATAAATCAATGGAACAAAATAGAAAGCCCAGAGATAAACCCACACACCTATGGACACCTTATCTTTGACAAAGGAGGCAAGAATATACAATGGAGAAAAGACAATCTCTTTAACAAGTGGAACTGGGAAAACTGGTCAACCACTTGTAAAAGAATGAAACTAGATCACTTTCTAACACCATACACAAAAATAAACTCAAAATGGATTAGAGATCTAAACTTAAGACCAGAAACTGTAAAACTCCAAGAGGAGAACACAGGCAAAACACTCTCTGACATAAAACACAGCAGGATCCTCTACGACCCACCTCCCAGAATATTGGAAATGAAACCAAAAATAAACAAATGGGACCTAATTAAACTTAAAAGCTTCTGCACAACAAAGGAAACTATAAGCAAGGTGAAAAGACAGCCTTCAGAATTGGAGAAAATAATGCAAACTAGTACAGCCACTATGGAAAACAGTGTGGAGATTCCTTAAAAAACTGGAAACAGAACTGCCATACGACCCAGCAATCCCACTGCTGGGAATACACACCGAGGAAACCAGAATTGAAAGAGACACATGTACCCCAATGTTCATCGCAGCACTGTTTATAATAGCCAGGACATGGAAGCAACCTAGATGTCCATCAGCAAACGAATGGATAAGAAAGCTGTGATACATATACACAATGGAGTATTACTCAGCCATTAAAAAGAATACATTTGAATCAGTTCTAATGAGGTGGATGAAACTGGAGCCTATTATACAGAATGAAGTTAAGTCAGAAAGAAAAACACCAATAAAGTATACCAACGCATATATATGCAATTTAGAAAGATGGTAACGATAACCCTGTATGTGAGACAGCAAAAGAGACACAGATGTATAGAAAAGTCTTATGGACTCCGTGGGAGAGGGCGAGGGTGGGATGACTTGGGAGAATGGCATTGAAACATGTATATTATCATATGTGAAACAAATCACCAGTCCAGGTTCGATACATGATACAGGATGCTCGGAGCTGGTGCACTGGGATGACCCAGAGGGATGGGATGAGGAGGGAGGTGGGAGGGGGGTTCAGGATGGGGAACACATGTACACCTGTCTCTTATACACATCTAGATGTGTATAAGAGACAGCAATGAAGTAAATGGCAACTGAATGGCATTGAAACATGTATATTATCATATGTGAAACAAATCACCAGTCCAGGTTCGATACATGATACAGGATGCTCGGAGCTGGTGCACTGGGATGACCCAGAGGGATGGGATGAGGAGGGAGGTGGGAGGGGGGTTCAGGATGGGGAACACATGTACACCCGTGGTGGATTCATGTCAACGTTTGGCAAAACCAATACAATATTGTAAAGTAATTAGCCTCCAATTAAAATAAATAAATTTATATTAAAAAATATATATGACATATTAAAAAAAAAAAAGCAAAGTGGGGGAAAACAACTTTACCAATAGGTCCAAACAAAAGTTAAATCTATTAATCAGCATTGTTTTATTAATGAGGCTGACTTTTCCAAATGTTTCTAAGCCATTCCTCTTGTAATTAAAATAATGCTCTTGCTAATTCATTTATTACAATCAAAGTTTTCTTACGGGTGTATGTGAGTTTTCTGTATGGCAATACTTATAAATATTTTCCAAATTTCATTTATCTTTCATAATTTTTATGTTAGTGGTTTATGTCAATTTTTAACCTTTGTGTAGTTTATTTTCCTTACTAAGCGGCATATTATCCAGTACTTTGTTAGCATCTCCTATGACTGTTTATTGTATAAAATTATTCTGCCTACTTTTGTGTGCTATGTAAATTGACATCTTTTATATTATTATTTCCCATATTTTTTCTTTTAAAGATCAAACTGATTCACAAAACTCAAATCTTATTTTTACTTTTGTAAATAAAATATCTAATTATTTCACTGCAAAAAAAAATAAAAACTGAACTCTTATAGGCCTATTTTTAATTCTAACTAATGGGATTCCTTTGCCTACTTGGAAAACTGCCAGTCTTCATAATTAACGAGGGAGCTCAGGAAGAAAGAGAGATCTCCTCCTCCCTACAGCCACTAAAGAGACGGTCCTGTGATGGAAAATCAGGTCAAAGAATTTGATTAGATAGGGTGTTAGAAAGAAAAAAATTCATTAAAATCTCAATTTTGTTTTTCTGTGTGTTATGGAGGCTAGCAGCATTATTTGAAACTGTTACCAACTTGTTCTGTTTCCTATTTAAACAAATCTGTCCTTGGAAGTATAACTGGAAAAAAAAGGTTCTGTAAGACTCCCCAAACTAGAAATTAACTACAATAGCTCCTTTAAAAAACATTAAAAAGTATCTTGTAATTCTGATTGGTTATTTTACTCAATAATATTCTTGCCCTAGTCATAATATTATACTTCATATATTTATATTCCTAAACAGGATAGCTTCCTAGGTAGCACAGTGGTAAAAGGATCCACCTGAAATGCAAAAGACATAGGAGATTCAAGTTCGATCCCTGGGTCGGGAAGATCCCCTGGAGGAAGGCATGGCAACCCACGCCAGTATTCTTGCCTGGAGAATGCCATGGTCAGAGGAGCCTAGAGGGCTACAGTCCATGGGGTCACAAAGAGTCAGACACAACCAAGCATACACACACTCACATGTAGAGGCCCCCTCTCACCACTGTACTATCTGTATTTGGGGTAATTTGATAGGAGACTCTCTGCTACACTAATAAAAAGACAATGGCAGGTATTTTGTTCAGTCACACAGAATTCGCTTAGAGGGAGACACAGCTGTTGGCCCCTTACCCCGTCCCAGTCCTCCATGCTCTTCTACCTTATCTCACTCCCACATGGGTCCAAACTCACCTTCTGAGGACTGAAGATCACTTTGTATTTGCGAGTTCGGCCAGCCACTTTGTCAGCATTGACGAGACCTACAGACAGAAGGGATGCAGCCCAGAAAGCCATGGGCCTTAGACTAGAAGCAAGGCAGCGACGAGCCTCGGGGCACGGGCAACCCAAACAATTCTTTCCTTATGAAAGGGTTCTTTTGGCCGCGGCCCTCAGACATTCCCGCCCTCCCCCGGGTCTCAGTGACAGTGAACGCTGTGACACACTCACTGGCAATGTACCGCATATTCTTGATGCGAGGTCTGACCAGGAAGCACAACCTATGGGAGAGAAGGGGGAAAAATCCTAGTGAAGAAAAATCATGAAGTTGGTGATAGTAATGCTAACTCTCCCACCATGTGCTACAGTTCTCACCCGGCCAAAGCCACGCCAGCGTTCTCGGCTGACTCACCACAGAAGACTCCCCTCAGTAAAGCAGGTATAGGTACAGAAGAACCCATTTGCAGGGCAGGAAAAGAGATGCAGATGTGGAGAACAGACTTGTGGCCATAGGAGAGGGTGGGAAAAATTGAGAGGAGCATCAACATAAATCCATTACCACATGTGAAAGAGATAGCTAGTGGGAAGCCTCTGTATAACACAAGGAGCTCAGTCCGGTGATCTGTGACAACCTAGAGGGGTGGGATGGGGTGAGGGACAGGAGGGAGGTTCAAGAGGGAGGGGACATATATATACTTGTGGTTGATTCACACTGTTGTATGGCAGAAACCAAAACATTGTAAAGCAATTATCCTCCAATTTAAAGTAAATTAAAAAACATAAAGCAGGTATATTGTGATGAGCTGGGGGAATTTATTGGCCTTATGGTGGACCCAGAAGCTTCTGCTCTCAAATAATTTACAGTTTATTGGGCAAAATAAGATGGTGCATACGTACCTCATATAATTGGTAGTTCATAAGTTTTTATTATGTTCCTTCATATACTGTACAAAAAGTTTGACCCTAAGCACCTACATAAGAGGTGCATAGATCCTCCCAAAAAAAGGAGATTCCCTCCCACATGTACTGAATTCAACTCTTTATGACTTTTATTTTTGTTTGCGGTCTGTTGTCCGTCGTACACTGACTCACGGTCCACTTGTCCTGTTTGTGTCTCGAGGTACGTTTAGGGCCCCTCTTCTGTTAGTGAGGCCCCACCGCTGGGACCCTACCGAAGCACCTCCTCCACCCCGACCCGAGACTTCCGACTCACAGACAGTGCTCTTGTCACTCCTCTCCTCTCTTCCAGTCCGTCTCACCCACCTCACCGGTCTTCGTGCCTCCAAACACACATCTCGCTCCTTTGTGTACTTTCACGTAGTCCACTCTCTCATACACGTTCTCGGGTCCGACCTTTCTCCCGCGTTCCGGAAGACCCTCCGTCGAAACCTTAGATACTACTCGTTGCCTCTGAAATCACCCATTCATTCCCTTCCGGACTTCCAAGACCTCCTCTAGTGTTCCTTTAATAAACACTCTCTAATTAGTTACACCACGCCCTCACGAAGGGACTATCGAGTCAACCATTTCTTATGTGGACGTTACGTCCTTTGGGACCAAGTTGAGGACCCAGCCCTTCTAGGTGACCTTTTCCCTATCCGCTGGGTGAGGTCATAAGAACCCGAAGGGAACACCGAGTCGACCATTTCTTAGACGGACGTTACGTCCTCTGGACCCAAGTTAGGGACCCAACCCTTCTAGGGGACCTCTTCCCTTTCCGATGGGTGAGGTCATAAGACGACGTTTCTCAGTCTGTGCTGACTCTCTGAAAAAGTAAAAGAAAGTTAGTTACACCAATCTCGACCATCTAACCCAATCTCTCTTCTCCTGTTTCCTCCCTCTTTAACGTCTGTTCCTCTGGTTAATCCTCCTATTTAGTATTGGATCCCCTCTTTAACATTTTCACGTCCCTTCACTTACGAAACTATAGTGTTTACACATGGGGCTAGATCTCAGCCAAGGACTGATCAAAGGCAAATGCGCAGGGACCGAGGCTCCCAGACACTCACTGTTCACTGGAGCTGAGGGCTGGTTTGTTCTCCACTTTGTACAGCTTGTCTACCTCGTGTTGCTACAGACAAGAACCAAACAAAACAACAGACATAAGTGTGACTGGGAACCTGAAGCCTGATAGAAAGACAGAGGTCTTCTGAAAGGGCTTCCTCCTATTTACACTAACTCTAGGAGTCAAAATGCCTCCCTTACAACCATTCCACTGAACCTTCCTCAAACTGTCAGTAGAAAAACCAACATTTAAATAATTCAAAAACAATACAAAGAGGATCAATCCCCCCCAGTCCACTCAATTCTGCTATCCTATATTTACCCTAGAAGGGTAGTAATTACTCCTCAGTAATTTATACCATTCATCAAAAGAAAAACTGCTTAATGAGGAAAGAAGGGCCTGATCCACCTGGGAATAGGGGCAAGGTACC
This sequence comes from Cephalophus harveyi, assembly GCA_006410635.1. Classification (NCBI taxonomy): domain Eukaryota; kingdom Metazoa; phylum Chordata; class Mammalia; order Artiodactyla; family Bovidae; genus Cephalophus; species Cephalophus harveyi. The sequence continues at coordinate 533,202 of SJYT01067172.1, read as the reverse complement.
TTTAGAATAGAGACATTGGCGATTCGATCCAAAGGGCTCATGAGATCTGCCTCAATGAACAAGTCTTTCTTTCCGGGAAGCTGAAAGAGACACAGTACGTTGGATCAATCTCAGGTCATACAAGCCCCTCAGTCGAGAGTTCACTCAGTCATCCATTTAATAGAAGTCTCTGAGCTGGGGACTTCCTTGGTGGCACAGTGGACAGGAATCCACCTGCCAACGCAGGGTACATGGGTTTGATCCCTGGTCCAGGAAGATCCCACATGCCGTGGAACAACTAAGCCCGTGTGCCACAACTACTGAAGCCTGCATGCCTTAGAGCCCATGATCTGCAACAAAAATGTCACCGCGATGAGAAGCCCATGCACTGCAACGAGGAGTAGCCCCTGCTCACCACAACTAGAGAAAGCCCAGGGGCAGCAACAAAGACCCAGCACAGCCATAAGTCAATAAAGAAAATTATTTAAAAAAAAAAGTCTCTGAGTTCCTTGGAAAGGCACTAGACCTCACCTAACCCAGCACCTTATTTACTGTCTATAGCCACAGTTGACATTTCTTTACATATTCACCTATTTTTGTCTTCTATTCATTATTGGTTCCAGTGGAAAGATATTTCATCTTTTTTATGGCCACGCAGCATGTGGGATCCTAGTTCCCTGCTCAGGGATCCAATCCATGCCCCCTGCACTAAAGCTTGGAGTCTTAACCACTGGACTGCCCGGGAAGTCCCTCACCTTTCGAAGGTCACATCCTTGTCACTCAACCCTCCTGCTCGCCTGTGGCCCTGTTCTACATCACTGCTCCTCTGCTCCACTGCCTCCTCCTCTATAGCTCCTGATAAACCAACTGATCTCCTGCTGAACGAAACCAAACAAAACAAAACTGCACCGTGTATCCTGCAACCCCACAACCAACTGCCAAATATCTCTTCAAATGGCATTTTACTTCTAACTACAAAAAGAACCAATGTTGAAGGCAGAAAACTTAACCCAGGGCAGTCCTCACCCTCCCACCCACTTCCTGCTTCACCATTCCTGACGCTGCTCTCATCTGTCCAGAGGAAGGAGAGGTCACACTGAGCAGAAGAGAGGGTGAAGTCACTGAAAGCTTCCTCTCAACATGATTTTGACAAACGGGTAGGCTGTGGGCAGTGACAGATTGAGATGGTAATTCAGCCTAGGCCAGGGAAAGCCAACAGGCTGAATGCAAGGGCAGAACAGCAGTTCAGTTTGCCTGATGGGTAAGGTGCATGTAAGCAGTGGTCCTCAACCAGGACTGATTTTGCCCTTCAGGGGATATCTGGCAAAATGTGGAGACATTTAGGTTGTCTCATCTTGGGCCAGGGGGTGTTACTGACATCTGGTGTTACTGGTAGAGGTTAGGGATGCTGCTAAATATCCTACAAAGCACAGGACAGTCCCACCACAAAGAATTAACCAGCCCAAAATGTCAGTGTTACCAAGGTTGAGGAATCTTGGATGTCAGGGAATGGTGGGAAACAGGGCTGAAACATTCACAGGAATCGGGGATAAACCCTCAGTAGCTACCTAATGTCTACTGTCTATTTCATCCCTCTCTTCCATGTATTACATGCCTTGTCCTTTCCAGGTTCCTCAACTTTGCTCCCACCAGTACATCTGCCTGGAATACCCTCTCCCATCCGTAATTAAAGTATGTTTATCTTCATACTCCATTCCGCGAAACTCCTAGATTACTCCAGCTAGAAATGACTGTTTCATGAACCCTAGCTGTCACTCATTTACCACAGGATACCCTATGTGTGCTAATTTGTGTTTCATAGGCTCCCAGTAATGCCTGTGAATAGATCAGGAAGTAAGATCCCTAAGGTCCAAGTTGGTTTAACTATATTTCCATCCCCAGTGATGCCTGACACTAGTGGTGTCTCCCTTGCCCGTATTAAAAAAAAAAAAAAGGATCTGTGCTTCATTTTGGACCTGCCACAGAAGCTCCAAGGACCAAGGCAAGATCAAGGGAACTCAGTAACAAAGAACTAAGCATCCAGTGAGTGCTAAACTGCTGATGCAGTAAAGGCCCCCGACGTGGCGGGCACTGACCTGCTCCAGCAGGTAGATGAGCTGGTCTCGGGCCAGCCTCTTGAGCATGGAGAAGTCAGGCAGCTCTGGGGCGTCCGGTCGGTGGGGAAAAGCCATGGCGGCGGTCACCTGAGCCGCGAGGTGGAAGAAGGGGGACGCCCTCCGGTCCGAGGAGGCCCGCAGCGGCCCGGGTAAGCGCAGGATGGCTCTCCTTCAGGTAAGGGCACAGAACCCGAAAGAGCCCCCCAAGGGGCCCTCGCTCGTCAGCACACTGTAGGAATGAACGGCCGGCCACCTCTCAGCCAGACAGCTGCAGCCAAAGGGACCTTGCTTCAGGCCTGCAGCCACTGTATCCCGCCCCGCCCCTCCCGGTCCTCTCCGCCCGTCCGCAGGATTCGGGTCTACACCTACAGAGATACCAAAGAGAGGGGCAGCTTCCTAGACCTCCCGGAAGTCCCGTACTCTCGAGCACCGCTCAGGGTACCCGGAAAAGGACGGCGTCCTGGAAGGGACATTTGAAAACGCGCGGTAACGCGTCAACGTTCCAGTTTCTTCCAGGACCAGAGGCCAGTGTTCCTGTGATAAAAGGATTTTACCTTAAACTAACTTTGAAGGGTACACCCAATTCTCCTAGCTCACGCAAGGAAGCATTGGGCACTTGCTCCATTTTCAGAACTTCGTGAAATGGGCGAAACCAACTGGGAATCCGGAGGGCACTGATCACCGGGGATCTTGGCAGTCGATTACATCTACTCCACAAAGTTAGCGGCGAGCTCTGAGCTCTCCCGCTTCCGACCTGCGGGAGGCTAGACGCCCGAGATGGAGGCGAGTGTGAAGGGAGAGAACGCTGGAAGCGTTCAATCAATGGAAGCTGAGTCTCACCACCTGTGACCTTTCAATGTCAGAGTTCTGACTCATTAATGCTTTTCGTGGGAAAACGGATAAACTGTGACATAGTCATACAGTAAAAATAACTGAATAAATGAAAGAAGCCAGACACAAAAGTGGCTTCTATACTATTTACAACAGGTTCTTGAACAGGAAAAACTATAGTGAAAATTTCAGAAAAGTGATTGAATTGGGGAAGCTTAGGGAATTTCAGGGGTGATGATAAAGATCTATATATACTTTGTTTGGGGTTTGTTTTGTTTTTAAGAAGCTTATGAGAGACATTATAATGGACAGATCTGGCTGACAATACCTGAACTCACTAACCAATCGTGACATCGCAAACTCATCTCCTGGTGAGATGCATAGGATGTACAAAATGAACCTGATCAAGCCTCAAGATCTAACTGCCGGTTCATAGGAAATACAGAAGGTAGTGAAAACGTGATAAAAGACATCATAAGGATAAAATCAAGCATATCCAAAATGCACAAAATGTTATGGGTCAAATAACCTGTCAAATGACAAAGAGAAGTGAAGGGAAATAACTTTAAAATCAAAAGACTTCTGGGACATGACACAATACAATATTGCAACCTGTGGACTTTGTGTGGATCCTAATTCAAAGAAATCAACCAGAATATTAGCTGATAATAAGGAATTACTAAAACTTTCAAGGTATAGAAATGGTTCATATGTCTTGTGTTAAAAAGGAGTTCCTATTTCTGAGACACATACTGAAGTACTTACAGATGAAATAATACAATGTCTCAAATTTGCTATTTTTAATATTTATTTTTATTTATTTGGTTGCACTGGCTCTTAGTTGCAGCATGTGGGGTCTCTGACCTTTGATGAGGCAGGCAGGATCTTTAGCTGTGGCATGTGGGATTTTTTTTTTGTTGAGGCTGAGAACTCTAGTTGCAGCATGCATGTTAACAAAGAAAGTTTGACCATTTGTTAAATGCTGAAGCTGGGTGATGGGTACACAGGGGTTCATTGCATTACAATATTCTGCTTTCAAATATTTGAAAACTTAAAAAACAATACAACAATACAAAGCTTTCATGCTCATCGAGTGTTTTTCACTGCACTTCCTCTCACCCCCTCCCTTTTGGTTAGATCAAATCTCAGCTGCACAGAAAGGAAGCTGCCCTTCACAGATGAGTGACATATACACCCTCCAGGTCACAGGGACTTTAGTCCCTTCTATCATAAGTTTGCTAGCCTCTTGAATCTGGCCCCAAAGTTGCTCTGAGTTGTCCATTTCGCCCGCAGTCTGTTTCACTCCAGCTTGGGGATCTTGTCTTCTGTTGCCTCCTCCACAGATGCCCCACCTATGCCCCCTAATGCAGCTCCCCCTCATCCAGTGCGATGTGAAAGTCCTTTGTGTCCAGAACTAGGACTGACTGAGGATAGGGCACCATGGAGTCCTCTGACCCCTGCCCAAGGAATCCCCATTCCCCTGTCCGGCCTCCCAGCTTGGGCTGGGGCAGTGAGGGACCAGGGAGGAGAGGACGACAGTATCCCCAAACACCTCAGTGCCAGTGGGTGAAGATCCGAGACTCTGACTGTATAGAGCAGGGACGGGTCGACCTGTAGGAAGTGTAGGCCTTCTTGACAGGCAAAGGTAAAAGGCTGGACTTTCTGCCATTGTGAACTGGCTGATAGATTGGGTTTCCCAGGTGGGGCTAGTGGTAAAGAACCCACCTGCCAATGCAGGAGACCTAAGAGGCTTGGGTTGGATTCCTGGGTCAGGAGGATCCCCTGGAGGAGGGCATGGCAACCCACTCCGGTATTCTTGCCTGAAGAATCCCCACAGACAGAGGAGCCTGGTGGGCTACAGTCTACAGGGTCGCCAAGAGTTGGACACTGAAGCAACTGAGTACACATGTAAGGTTTCCCAGCCATTTTTTCATTCACTCAACCAATATTGCAATCTGTTAGGGGAAGTCCCTGGAGGTACAGTGGTTAGGACTCCGTGCTTCCACTGAAGCAGACATGAGTTCAGTCCCTGGTCATGGAACTAAAATAAAATACCACTTGCCACTCTGCAAAAAAAAATCTACGTCCGATTGGAACTACAGCAATGAACACAGACAGGTGTCCTGCCCTTATGGGATCTACTTGCTAATGGGGCAAGGAAGGTGATGACAAATAACACGTTATTGCTGCTGCTGCTAAGTCACATCAGTCACGTCCGATTCTGTGCGACCCCATAGATGGCAGCCCACCAGGCTCCTCTGTCCTTGGGATTCTCCAGACAAGAACACTGGAGTGGGTTGCCATTTCCTTCTTCAATGCATGAAAGTGAAAAGTCAAAGTGAAGTTGCTCAGTCGTGTCCAACTCTTCACGACTCTATGGACTGTAGCCTACCAGGCTCCTCCATCCATGGGATTTTCCAGGCAAGAGTACTAGAGTGGGTTGCCATTGCCTTCTCCAATACATTACTAATACATTTCAAATACTGGGGAAAATTAAACAGGGTGTGCTGATAGCTAGACCATGAAGGGAGTTGTTTTAGACTAGGGTGATTAGGGAAGGCCTATGAAAGTAACATTTGACCTGAGACCTTAATGGTAAGGATCCAGCCAAATGAAAATCTGGCCGCAACAAATAAGTGCAAAAACCCAAGATTAGCATTTACAACAGAGAACAAAATATTTAAGCTAGTGAGCATTAGGATGCGAGGGGATGAGGTAAATTGAAAACGTATCTAAGCTAAGAATAAAAGCTTCTATTTTTTTCATAATCCCCTGGGGAAAGGGCGTAGTCAAATGATGTGCAGGAGTTAGAAATGCCTTGTTTAAGCAAATAGCATCTTGCTGCTCAAAGGTTCTCATGGCAAATTATTTTTTAAATCATAAAAATATTTGTTTGTAAATTACTTGAAAGTGACAGAGCAGTGACAAGGGGCTTGTGTGTCCACTCCTCTATTACCAGAACCTGGATTCCCCTAACTTTGACTGGCATGTGATAGGGCCTTACCCACTTATAGCGAGCGAATGCTCCAGTTAACAGCAATCAGTGATATGGTAATTTCTATTAATGATATCTGAAATAGCAACAAGATACATGAATGACAGGGTTGGGATATCTACGTCTCTATTAGAAAAACATTCTGCATACATTTAAATTCTGACTAGCCTATTTTTGCTGGTAAATTGTTAAAGTGAGACATTGTTGAGAACTACCGCTGGACTCTTATGTTGCCTGGATATGTCTCTGTCGTTTGATAATCACTTTCTGGTGATTATATTCATCAAATATTTCTAAAAGAATCAGCGAGTTAACAGAAATCATGCCAGGCAATGCTGGATTCCAGGAATTTAAGAAGACTGAGAGTGAGACCTGGGTTCAATCCCAGTGCTGTGCTGTCCCTCACTCACAGCTGCATGGCTGTGGGGATATCCAAACACCCTGGATACCAAATTTGTAAAAGTTATCTATTATCTGTTCTTGTCTAGATCACAAGAGCCTTGTAAAAATCTGATAAAAACTGTAAAATAAGATTCTATTTAAGCTTTTGGAAGTGGCTGGAGATTATGTTGAGAGCCTGTAAAGCCTGTGCCTGCCCTGTATTTATTGTGTTTGGACAGACCCCACATGCCGATCTTCAGGGCCCCAGCAACTATAAGAGCGACTTTAGACTTACAGTGTTTAGGGTGTTTAGGGGAGGCCTAATGTCCAGTTTTTAAGTGTCAAAGTCTGTAACTAAGCAGGGCTGATCAGCACAGAGCCCTCTGCTGGCAATACCTCTGGCCACATTTCTCTCCCAACATTTAGAGGCTCTGTTTTTCTTCCCTTTCCTTCCCAGGTAAACAAACCCTCCCAATCCCACAGAGCACCAAGTGAAACAGACTGCTTCATTTTGCTTTATTTTGCACATAATGAGGACAACCAATTGACTAAGCAGTTCCAGAACTGTTAAGTGTTCATTAATCAGGAAGTAAATGAGGTGAGAAGACAAACTTACTCTCCTCACAAATATACTGCAAGTATCACAGAAACTTGTAACAACACATGCAACACAGGTTTTTAACACAGACAGCCCAAGGGAGAAGGGTGAATCCTGAAGATGCATGTGGGTCAGAGCAGGGGCTGTGCTCCAAGAAGCTGGACCGTACCTGGTGGGTCACTGCCCTACTCCCAGACACATCTGTCCTGTGAAGTCCTCTGCCCTTTGTCAGATTCAAACCTTTTATCCCACATTCCAGGCTCATTGTTCCCCCTACTTCCAAGGTGGAAATCCGCACACAGAAATCCAGGCAGAACCAAATATACTCGCCCAGCTGTGTGTCATGTGGCACATCTCCGGCTCAGATTCTGTACAGGAAGTTCCCATTGCTGTCAAAGAACTCTCGTCCCCTCTGCACGACTCTCTTGCGGAAGATCTGGTCACCTACTTCCCCTGCCTTCAGCTCTTCCAGCCTCTTGTCACCAGGTAATCCATCACTGTCAATTCCTCTGGAGCCCCTACAAGCGCTGGTAGGGTGATCTGCAGCAACAGGCACAAAGTTCTTCCCCTCCTCCAGGCCCTGGACTCCTTTATTCCTTTCCGTCTGTCTCATTATATTTGTACTCTGAGAGTTCAATTCAATCGCTTTCAAAGCTGTGCTGTGACCATGGCCTCTGAATGAGGCTTCATCCCCAGCCATCAGCAAAGAACCTGATACAGACTGGCCTGCAGAAAGCGGTTTGGAGGAATCTCCAGGGCCTGGGAGCTCCGGGAGCGAACGGACAAGTCCGATTTTCTTAAGGACTTTTTGATCCTGCTTTAGTTTCTGTTCCAATGTGGGTACGAACTTGCTTTTTAAAACCCTTCGGATCACATCAGTGCTGACATCAAAGCCTTCAGCCAATCTGGGAACTGACCAAGACTCTGCAAATTCCCTGTGTAAATACCTGTGAAAAAAAGAAGATTTTCCATCTGTGAAGACATCGCCTATCAGAACAGTTAACAGATCATGTAACACTAGTGATTAATACATGAAAAGAAGAAGGCTTGGAAAAACTGCACATGCGGTCTCTGTCTTACACCACTAAATGTCTGCAATTCTTCTGTGCTGACAGCAACACCCAACTACTTTTAGTCATTTAATGTCAACTGGATTCCTCTCACTGCATGACAGGCCCCAGTAAGATACAGGGGATGCAAGACAGTCTTTCCCTTCAAAGAACATACAATCCAGACGTGCCTGACAGTACAGTGATGAAGACTCCGTGCTTCCAATGCAGGGAGCTGGAAGACCCAATGCAGGCAGGTTTGATTCCTGGTTAAGGAAGTAAGATCCTGCATGCCCCACTACGCAGCTAAAAAACAAAGCAAAAAAAGACTGCTGCATTGATTGAATAATAAATTGATTATTAAATTGGCTATTAATAAATTGATTATTGATTGTATAATAAATATCCAGCCCAGGGCCTATCCCTAAATAGACATTCATTTAAAAAAAAAAAAAAAAACATACAATCTGGTGGTGGAGACAAATGTATTAACACCCAGCAAAACCAGCAACACTATGAGAAGGATCTCAGCAGAGGATGCTATGAGAGAACCAGGGAGGGTGAGGCAGGGACAGGATAGCACCACATCTGTGGGGCAGCCTAAGAATTCTTCAGAAAGTCTACCCTAGAGCTGGTCTGAAAACATGAGCAGTTGTAAGAAGCTGGAAGAGGGGAGGAGAGGAACAGGGGTAAAACGAACTGATGGCAGGGCAGGCAAGAGGTGAAATACAAAGAAGCACATCCCCTTTGTTGGGAAGAGCTCTATCTGCGTGACAGTCGGAGAAGGAGCAAGGCCTTGCCTAGCTTAGGGATTCTGGAGTTTATCTCAGAGCAACAGTGAACAAAGATTTAAGCAGCGGAACGCCATGAGCAAATTTTCATTTTGAAGCTCATAGTGAAACAGGGTGCAGTCATCAATTAGTATCCTTGAACTATAATCTGTATATTAATGAACAATAACCTGTAACTTGCTTTCACTGACCAAGCATGCGCTAACTGTTCCTGCAAAGTGCATACCCTCCCAGCTTCACAGCCTAGACAGTATCTTACACGATTCCTTTAACTGCCCCCTGTAGACAACACTTCTGAGCAGGGGTCAGTGTAGTGACAGTTGCTTAAGTTGCTGTTCAGGCCTTGGGGCTAGTTTTGCCCAGCTCAAGCCAGTGGAGACCCTGACCATTCAACTGGGCCTGTATAAGTGTCCAATGAATGCCCTTTCATTGTCAAGGGCCAAAATCCCCATCCTGAGATCATGCTAATGCTGCCCATCATTTTCTGAACATGCATCCCATGAAGAACCACATAACTCAGACACCTCTGTGCAGAGCTCCAATTACTTCACCTTTTTCTAATCATCAGTAACTTTTCCTGAAGCTTCAAACCACCCTGCTTCTCTTTTTTTAATATCTATTTATTTGACTACCCCGGGTCTTAGTTGTGCCATGCAGAATCTAGTTCCCCAACCAGGAATTGGACCCGGGTCCTCTCCATTGGAAGCGTGGAGTCTTAGCCACCGGACCACCAGGAAGTCCCCCTTGTTGCCTCTTTACCCCATAAATATTCTAACCCTCTCCTTCAAAGATGCCAATTTGAGACTTGTTCTCAAGTCTCCTTGCTTGGCTGCCTGTGAATAAACCGTTTCTCTGCTGCAGACCTCAAGGTTTCAGAACTGGCTTGCTGTGCATCAGGTAAATGAACGTGGTTCAGTTACTGGGTTCAGTAACAGTAAATTTTGGCACAAGACCAGAGGTGGAAAGATCAGGCAAGAGGCTGCCAGGAATTCAGGCAGTCTGAACTCAGGCAAGGGCAATGAGAGCAGAAGAGGAGAGAGACTTGAGAAATACTTTAAGAAGGCCAAATAGGTGTACTTGGTAAGGAACTAAATACTGGGTTAAGAAATAGGTTGAGAGTCAGTATTTTTTGAGTAGGTGGTTGGTGGGAACATTCAGGGATATAGCAAAAATAGAAGAATGAAATTGTCAGGGAACAATGATGAATTCTATTTTGTACATGTTGAGTTTGAGGAACTTGTGCGACAGCCAAACAGCGATATCTAGTCAACAACTGATGACAGAGTTCAGAAGAACATGGCCTGGACAGGAGAGAACTGGCAGTCATAACCTAACAGCAGGAGTGGTTGAAGCCACCTGGCATCAGGCAGGGAAATATGCAAAATGAGATAAAAGACCCAGGGCACAACTGTAAAAATCTACAATACTTAAGGTATCGGAGGAAGAAGGGAAGCCCAGAGAGGAAACAGAAAACCAGTCCTACAAAGAGAGGTGAGTGGTCCCCTGGGTCAAGACCATGTCTCGTTCAGGGATTCTGGAGTTTATCTCAGAATAACAGCGAAGCAACGAAGAATTTTAAGCAGCAGAACACCATGAGCACATTTTCATTGCTCAAAATTCTGAAGCTCAACCCAGTGATAGTGAAACAGGGTGCAGTCATCAATTAGATTCCTTGAACTATAATCTATATATTAATGAACAATAATAACCTGTAAGGGTCAAGGGAAAATTTCAAGAATGCAGACAAGGTCAAATGCTGAGAAGTATTAGACAAGCTAAAGTGGTGAGAGTCAGTTATGCCCAGCACTGAGGAAGTCACTGGTATATTTGTGAGCAGTTTCATTGTCATGATGAAACAAACACAAACGAGAGCAGGGAGCCAGGACGGAACTAAAGGAGGAGGGAGTGTAGAGTAACCTTGACAGCTGGGTTTCCTTTTTTTTTTTTTTTTTTTGTAATCCAAGTGACTGACTTAAGCTTTGCTTGCCAAGGCTCGCACTTTGAAGATGGCTGTCTTCAATAAACACACTGCCAGCCACACAACTAGATAAAAAGCCAGGCTCCAGCCACCCCTCTGAGGCACCTTTGTTTTAGAGATCATGGTTGACTTCAATAATTAACCACTTGGGCCACTTGCTTTTTCTCTTCCTGTGCTTTAAATTCCCATTGAATTCACCAATAAAGAGTGAGCCCTCAAAACCCTACCCGCCCTCCAAAAAAAAAAACTCAGGCCCCAGTGTTCAAACCCAGCAAAAGTAGAACTCCAGGCCCTTGCAACTCTCTAGCCATGGCCTTGCTATGTGGCCTCAGGTGGGCTGTGTAATTTTCAGGTCCTGTAAGTAATAAACTTCCACCCACCCCCAGCCAAAGCTGAGGTCATTAAAGGGCATGTTGTAATCTTAAGACACAACAGCTGGTCCAGCCACAGCACTGCTTGTTTAGGTAGACTGAGCCCAGCGCACAATACAGAAAAGTTGACAGAAAAAGGTACCTGAGGAATTAGGTAGGGATTTGACCTAGAGCACCCAGAGGACTGGTCCTAGACAAGTGAAGGACTGCCACTTCCCCAGTGATGTGAACAGAGTACAAGACTGAAAGTGGAAGGTAAGAAGGAGTCCAAGAAGCTTTAATAACTTCTTACCTAATGGCCTGATTTTTCTCTGAAATAAAAAGATTATTTAATGATCCCCAAAGGGGAGGTAACAGGTAAGAAGATGGAAGGGTTAAAAATGCTGGCATTCAAGACAAGAGAGGAAGTTGACGGAAGAGAGTTGTTGTAGGCTCATGAAATCTTGATCATCTCTATAAAATCCCCCTTATTCTAAGTCTCAACTCCAGAATTATTCTGATGAGAATGAAAAATGGAACATGACCTTTGGAAGACTATGCAATATTTATCAAAATGCAAATTCATTTACCTTTGCTTCAGCAACCCTACTTCTGAGAATGTGTCTAATGCTTCTGGCAGATATGTACATTGATGGGTACACACTAGAGCACTATTTGTTACAGTGAGTGAGTGGGAACAATTCAAATGCCCACCATAAAAGACCAGTAATATAAACTACAATTTATTAAGCATCTACAAAAGAGAATGAGGAGCTCTCTCTTGGGAAGTTGAAAGATCTTCGGAATATATTAAATGAACAAAGTACAGTGTAAAAAAGTTATTTATAAATTATGTTTGAGACTACTAAAGTGAAAATAAAATTCTACATTCACATGAGCTTGCTTGTATGTGCAGAAGGAAACCTAGATAGTGACACAAGAAAACTATTAAAAATACTATCCACAGGAGACTAGGAGGGTTAACACTTACCAACACATATGCCGTTATAGTGCTTTAATTTTGAGCCATATGTAATGTACTATGCATTCAAAACAAAAATCTTAATAGTCTTACCGGATCTGCTCCATGGCTTCCCACGTCAGGGTCCTGGGCGGGGCACCTGAAGCCTCCATTTGCCTTCGAATTTTCTGGAACCGGATGGCTTTTTTCTGTCGTTTCAGGGTGCTGGAGGAGAGAACCAATGGCAGAAACCATGCCTAGACGCTAGATGGGTGGTTTAAGAGCCTTGGGGTCAGTCACAGAGCGTCCAGCGCACTTCACTTTGCAAACACTACCTGGCCATGTCGGCCAGCCAGAACACCGCCCCAGAAGTCTAACACCAAGAACAGCAGCCCATAAGCTGTTGCTGAATTCTTTAGTCGGGTGATGAAATACGTCCTTGGTGAAAGGACCTGTGATCCCAAAGGATCTAACACCTGCCCCTGCGCCCCTAAAAACAGGTGAGAAGGGCTGCTGCAGGACGCCCAACGCCAACCGGGCGCGGAGAAGGGCGCCCAGACCGCGGCCTGCTTCAGGCTGAGGGCCCGGGAAGGAGCCGGTACCTCTCCACCTCCTGCAGTTCTCGCTCCTCCGGTTCCCAGTCGAAATCGGGGTCCGGTTCTCGGCTGGTAGAGCCCGGAATGGTCACCCCTCGGGTAGCAAACCCACAGCGAGCGACCGCTGCGCAGACACGCCCGCCCAGCAAAACGTTCAGGGAAAACGCCATGTTTACAAAAGCCCCCTCCCTTCACGCCCCGCGGAGTGGCAGCACCGGAAGCCAGGGACGGAACCGGAAGTACGCGGGGCGAAAGCTGGGGGAGTTGGTAGAGCCCGGAATGGTCACCCCTCGGGTAGCAAACCCACAGCGAGCGACCGCTGCGCAGACACGCCCGCCCAGCAAAACGTTCAGGGAAAACGCCATGTTTACAAAAGCCCCCTCCCTTCACGCCCCGCGGAGTGGCAGCACCGGAAGCCAGGGACGGAACCGGAAGTACGCGGGGCGAAAGCTGGGGGAGGTCGCGGTTCTCTCCGGCTTCAGGCTGAGGGCGTGGCTTTTGAGTTTAAACCGCTCTGTGGCCCAGCCCTCCCAAAAATGACTGCGGGGCGGGGGGAGGGCGGGGGAGGTAGAGGACCCTCCTGCCAAACGCGATTAATTTTAAAGACAAGCTCATTGGCCAAGAGCCGCCCCTCTTCCCCAAGGGCTGCCCAGGCCGGCTTGTCTCCGCCACGGTCACAGGAAGGGCGTCCCCTCAGCGGTTCTCTGATGGCGACAGCCCCGAGCTGTGGGAACTGGACTTCTCTGGGAAACGGACTTCTTGTCGCCTAGATGACCTCCAGCCCAGGGCTGCACCGAGAGTCCAGATTTAGCGGTAAATCCAGGCTAAGGTTTGAAGGACGGAGATGACAAGTTGTAAGTCAGCCTAACGAATTGATGCTTTTGAACCGTGGTGTTGGAGAAGACTCTTGAGAGTCCTTGGACTGCAAGGAGATCAAACCAGTTAACCCTAAAGGAAATCAGTCCTGAATATTCATTGGAAGGGCTGATCCTGAAGCTGAAACTCCAATACTTTGGTCACCTGATTCAAAGGACTGACTCACTGGAAAAGGCCCTGATGCTGGGAAAAATTGAAGGCAGGAGACAAGGGGACAACAGAAGATGAGATGGTTGGATGGCATCACTGACTCGATGGACATGAGTTTGAGTAAGCTCCAGAAGTTGGTGATCTACAGGGAGGCCTGGCATGCTGCAGTTCATGGAGTCACAGAGTTGTACTCGACTGAGTGACTGAACTGAACTGAATGAGATCCAGGGGCTGGGAGCAAATTGCGAGAAGGGTCTTCAGTGAAAACTGCAACCCTAAATATCCTCTGATGTCCAGTCATTTGATTGATGAGCTAGGTGCTTCGCTCTGACCAACTTGCAGTTGGTCAGACTGATGGCCAGGGTTCTGGAATGGAGGAAGAGCAGAAATCAGGGAGAGAGAGAAAAGGACCCTGCGGTACCAGACACCCAGATGAAGAGACAGCCCACAGATTCATGCTCTCTAGAAGCCACTTAGAGGAAAGACCATGCATGCTAAGACTGGCTTCAGTCGTGTCCAACTCTTTTGCAACATTATGGATTGTAGCCCTCCAGGTTCCTCTTTCCCTGGGATTCTCCAGGCAAGAATACTGGCATGGGTTGCCATGTCCTTCTCCAGTGGATGTGCCCGACTCAGGGATCAAACCCATGTTTCTGCATTGGCAGGCTGGTTCATTACCAGTAGCACCACCTGGGAAAGACTAGGATGATATAAATGTGCTGAAATTCTAAATTAAGCCAGCGCAAATGGTTCTGGATTTTGTTGTACCAAAAGACTAATGATCTCTTGTATTTCCTGTCCTCTTTCCCAGGCTAAAGGGAAAACTTTGGATTCCCTGCCCAACTGCAGAATGACAGAGGGTTACTCTCGAGCTAGGCAAGTGAGGGGATCCAGGGGACAGTTACCTGTTTTCTGCCTTCTCTTTCTCCTCCCAACTTCTAAGACATCTGGCTCAGCTGGGGTTACGATTTTCTTTGGTATTTTCTTGGCTACAGTGTATAAAGGAACTCTGTTCCTAAATGTATTGTAGTCAGCCTTTGAGTGCGCCTGCTGAAAAGCATTAGAAGGGATGGCAGCTTCCCCTTTTACACTCTCCTCCTCAGATTCATCTTCTTCACCATAGCATCCTCTGATTCACTGGTGTTCCAGGTGTTCAGCTCCATCCTCTTAGACTCTGAGGGGAGAAGGATGGGATTAAGGACCTTCGTGGTGTTCTAAGGGGATGTTCCTTAAGGACAGAACCGTCCACTACAGAATGGGATATTTTCCACTAGGTTTGGGGCCTGTCGGGGGGGGGGACCTGTGCAATGTTAGATTTGCTGACAAGCCCCACTCATCCAGCATCACTCCATACAGCACTCTAGGGTGCAGGAGCTGAGCTGAGCTGGCCATGACCTGAGCTTTCTTTGTGACGGGCAATCGCTGGGAGCACTAGGGTTTCCTTCGCTTTGAAAAATAGAGCTGAAGACCTACCAGCCCTATCGGTGCTAGACTCAGCTGGTGGGTCATGATGGCCCTTTGGCTGGCTCCTGCTCTTTCCCAGGTGTTGGGCCTCTGGGACCTCCTTGCTCCTGGAACTGGCAGTGGAAGGGCAATTAAGCGCACTGCACTCAAGAGGGGATTCGTGCCACAGCTGACTCAGTGCATGACAGGACTTATCCTTCTTTTTTCACACCAGTTCACACAAGTCCCACTCCCATCCTTTCCTGAACCCGCAGGCCAAGCCCCTGGAATTAGGCCACCTCAGTGTTCGGGATGAGTATCTGCTTGCCTTCCTTCACTGTTTTTAGTAACCATATCTTGGACGGTCTTGGCACTTGGGAGGGGCGGCCATGATCAGGACACGTGCCCTTCAGGTGCTCGTCAGACTGCTCCTTCACCATCGCCATCTCTTCCTGAGGTGCACCCACTCTGACTTCTGATTGACACTTCCACCAAACTCAGCCCAAATTTGTCACTTTAAGATTATACCATGTGCCTACATCTAAAGGACACTTAAAATTTTTCTCTCCTTTAAAAAGACATGGACATTTCCTGATTCCTAGATTTCTGGATCCTCCTTCAGTATATGATACTCTATTACCTCCTCCTTAAAATGTTTTGGAGTCCCTTGCCTTGGAGGATGCACACTTTTCTCACTAGACAAATATTTTGTTCTAGTACCTGAACTATCATCATTGCTTGCCTGAATTGCCAGCATTCAGCAGGATCTTAATTGGATTCCCTGTCTTCCTTCCTTCATCCATCCATCCATTCATCACAGCTAAAATGCAAATTTGTTACCCCTCAATTTAAAACTCTTCAAGGTTTCCCATTAGCTCAAGTCTAACACCCCTTAGGACAAGAGACCCTCCATCAAAAAGCAAGAAACAAACATACAAACAAACAAAAAGCAAGCAAAGAGGTGGAGAGGCCCTGAGCTGGATCACCCCTTCTTACGGTCCTACTGTGCTCAAAGCCCAGGGCCCTAGGTACAAAGCAGCTCCTAAGTGTTCCATATTTAAGCTTAGAAAAGGCTTCCATAAATCCCTTTCTTGACGACTCACAAAGTATACATGGCTAAGAAGTACCACCATAAAGAAAACTTATCTTTTAATTTTTGTGTAAAGATTTATTTGGGGCCAGAAGGCGGCTTTCCTTTGAATATCAGTCCTAAGGGAAAGCTGGGGAAATCCTGTTATTTGGACTCACCACCTTAGGCACTCAAAGTCCACTTTGCTATAATGGTCACTGCACTCCCTTCAGAGTAAGCAAGCAAAATAAAGTGATGTTTCTAGAGCTTGTATTTGCAAAGGCTTGCAGAGAGAGGCATTGAGCTAAAATTACTGCAATTGCCAAAAACAGGCACGTTGAAGGTAACCAAAATGTTCAGAGGAATTTCAAGATTAAACTTTCTTATGAAATGGGTTGTGATGTGTATTCTGCCTCAGCTCAAGGAGACTTTATTAACATGATGGTCACAGGTGCACAGCCCCAGCTCAGCTTCATGGTGTCTTGACTGCCTGTGTCGCCGTCCTGACTCCACTTCTTTTGAACTATCTGACTTTGGATGGGTTACTAAACTTTTGTCAGCCTCCATCTCTTCATCTGCTAAATGTGGCTATTAAAATGATGTGCAACGCTCAAGTTGTGAGGACACCTTGTTCTCACATGAAATAATGTATGTGAAGAACACTTAGCTCAGCACTGGGGCTGGAGGAAATTTGAGGTGCCCAGGTAGGCAAAATATGTCCTACAAATACAGTATATGGATGGAGGGGATGAATACAGGAGCAGAATGAAGAAACACAACTCAGTGGTGGACAGAGGCAGAACCAGCAGAGGCAAGAACAGAACAAGTGACAAGCTATCACTTTGCTAACACTTAAGTCAGCATACAGAGTCAGGAGCGTGTAACTCCTGCACAAACTCCCTTCTTAGTAACAGATTTGACATCCCTGGGGCTTGTCCAAGAAGCAAGGTGAAAAGCGGCAGATACATCCAAGAGGGCTCATTCATGCCATTTATTCCAACAATCTCCCTCTTTGAAGAGACAACTTACCGGTTCTTTATCCCTCCCCTTATGCTGAAACCAGTGAGAAGGCATTCATGAATGCACCCACAGCACCACGATGGACAGTTTTCCAGATCAGTTAGAATAAATACTGCTGGGAGGATGACTCTTCCTCCCGGGCTATCAAGGCCACCAGCGCCGCCCGCACATCTTCTGCCTGGGCTGGGGGCAGCAGACATTCTCTGATGAGGGCCAGAGCTGCCGCCTCTGTCAGGCTGCTGAAGTCTTGGGCCGTTTTGACCGGGAGGTGCCCAGCCAGCTCACAGAGGGCAACGTTGAATGCCTCACCTTCCTTTATCCCAAAGCTGGGCTTCCGGGGCCAAAGAATGACCCGGACTCCCGAGAGAGCTGAGGAAGATGATGTCTTTCCAGGTGGGGCCCCCCGGGTGACAAACAAGTTATGTGCAATCTCACAGTCAGTCAGGTAGTCAGTGGCCCGACATACCCTGCTTATCAAGGCTTCCAAGTCAGGCCCTGGCCTACTGGTGTAAAAGAGGAAGCCAGGAGCTGGGAGAGCCTGGAGCACATGCAGGCGGCCCCGAGGGTCCAGGGGTTCACTGGGGGCCCCCTCCACGGGCAGCCGGTGGGCCAGGTAGTAGCCATGCAGGTGGAGGTGGTTCACCGAGGCCAGGCCACCCAGGCTGTTGAAGCCCACGCGGAAGCCTGGGTGTGAGCTCAGCAGTACAGCCTCGACCCCGGCCCGCAGCGCCCCGGGCAGCAGGCGCTGGGGGAGCCCTCGGGCAGGTTCGGGCACCAGCAGCACGTGGCCCCACTCCAAGGGGCTGACGTTGATCACCACCAGGATGTCCTCTTGCTGGACAGTGCCGGGGCAATCCTGCTTCCGGTGCAGACGGAAAAGGACCTCTCCTGGCCGGATCTGGTTGAAGTTAAACTGTTCAGGGTCAAACTCCTGCCTCACGCTCTTGATGTTCTGGGGGCACCTTCTCTGCACACCTCGCTCCACGTTCAGCTGAGCCACAAAACCCACGGTCCCAGGGAGGGTTTGGGTCGGCAGCTCCCCCAGTGGGTAGCGGAACAGCCCCAGCTCCATCCGCTGCCTCCAGGCTGAGCAGAGGGCAGAGTCAAAGTGAGACAGTGGCGGCGTGTTCAGGAGGCTTAGCGCGCCCCTTGGCCACTGAACCCCTTCCATCACAAGTTCCTCCTGCCCGTAGACAAAGTCAGGAATGCCCTGCCCTTCCCAGTCCTCCTTGTTTGGAGGCAGCAAATAGGAAGTTTCATTTGAAGCATGTGGAATAGCCATGGGGGCTGACCTGAAACAATCATAAGGTGAAAAATACATGATGCCATCCCATTTCTAAAGATTTTATTTTTTAATAATAAACTCACTACATTTTACTTATGTATTTTTATTTTTTTAAATCTTTTTTGAGGGTTTCCCTGGTGGCTCAGATGGTAAAGAATCTGCCTGCAATGCAGGAGACCTGGGTTCTACTCCTGGGGCAGGAAGATATCTTGGAGAAGGAAATGGCAACCCACTCCCGTATTCTTGCCCGAGAATTCCATGGACAGGAGAGCCTGGTGGGCTACAGTCCATGGGGTTGCAGAGTCAGACACAACTGAGCGACTAACACACACACACAAAGTATTTTTATTTACTTGTTTGGCTGTGTGGGGTCCTAGTTGCAGCACAAGCGGTTTTCCATCTTAGTTGTGGCATGCGGGATCTTTAGTTGTGGCATGTGAAATTTTTATTTATTTATTAATTTATTTGGCTGCGCCACTCAGCTTGCAGGATCAGTTCCTCGAGCAGGGACTGAACTTGGGCCATGGCGGTGAAAGCCCAGAATCCTAACCACTAGCCCACCAGGGAACTCCCCTATTTTAATTTTTAAATAAACTTTGTTCTGATTACAAACATAATATATGCTTTTGGTAAAATATTTTGAAAACACACAAATCACTCACAATTCTATCACCTGCAGGTTAGCAAACATTTTTGCTGAATTAAAGATATAAATCAAATTCTTTCTCTTTCTAAAAATTACACATAATGAATAAACTTTCTTAATGGAGAGAAGAAATACAGATAAATTACAACACTTATTCCAATGCCCAGGGAAAAATCACAATTTATATATGTAGCCTCATATTCATACGTAGATAGACCTTGATTTTTTTTTGTTTTGGCCATCCCATGAGGCATGCAGGATCTTAGTTCCCCAACCAGGGATCAAACCCATGCCCCCTGCACTGGGAGCATAGTCTTAACCACTGGACTACCAGGGAAGTCCTGGAACTTGTTTTTTTTTTAACTGATCTTTAACTCTTATACATTTAGGTTTTTCTGACTTCTTACTTCCATACACAATGTTGTGATGGACATCCTGTGTATCTATCTTTGCAGATATTTTATTTTCATTTAAAATAAAATCTTAGTTGACCATGGGTTCAGAAGAGGCTCATGGCTCAGGCTTTCAATACACAGTCTGGCAAACTGCCCTCCAGAAAACTGCACCAGTGTTCCAGTGCCTGAGAGTGGCCATGGCTTCAAAGCTTACTACTCCTTTTACGGGAATAGCTTTTCCACTGTTGTGTAGTAATTCCAAATGGCCATGCACACAACCACCTGGGTGAGGATGGCCAATCATGAGTGCCCAGAGCCAATTCTTTAAGGTGGAAATAGGTGTCAGTCTATCTCCACTGGGTCCCTGAAGCCCAGGGGATCCAAGGGGTCAGGGACATGACCTGCTGTTGGTCCACAGGGGACTTCAGAAGAAAGCTTACCTCAGTTGAGTCGCCTCAGCACAAGCTTGGGTACCCTCAGCTCTGCTGGTCCAGAAACTTTACATTAATAAAACAGAAAAACATACAAAACAATGTTTCGTTAAAAGTCAAGCTGAGTTTAATGGGTACAGAGTTTCAGTTTTGTAAGGTAAAAATATTCCAGAGATTGGCAACACAACAATGTGAATATACTTAATACTACTAAACCGTATGCTCAGAGATGTTTCAGATGGTGACAAGACTGAACTGCACACTTAGAGATGGCCAAGATAGCAAAACTTTTGCATTCTTTACCACAATAAACATTTTTTCAAAACTTGAGCTTAAATTTTATACTTAATTTACTAAGCATAAAAATTTATGCATAATTTATACATAATTTACTAAGCATAAGTAAAATATAAAGTCTTAAATTATTCTATTAAAAGTGAGTCTAGGACACTTCTCCAAAGATATACAAATGGCCAACAAGCATATGAAAAGATGCTCAACATCACTAAGTAAGGAAATAGAATCAAAATCACAATAAGATACCACTTGACATTCTTTAGGATGGCTACTATCAAAAACAGAAAATAACAGGTAGGTGTTGACAAGGATATGCAGAAGTTGGACCCCTTAGGCACTATTGGTGGGAATGTAAAGTGATACAGTTGCTATGGAAAACAGCAGAGCAGCTCCTCAAAAAAATAAAAATAAAATTTCTATGTGATGCAGCAGTTCCACTTCTGGGGGTATACCCAAAAGAACTGAAAGCAGGGTCTCAAAGAGGTACTTATACACCCGTGTTCAGAACAGTATTATTCACAGTAGCCAAGAGGTGGAAGCAACTTAGGTATCCATCAATAGACAAATGGATAAACAAGAGGTGGCCTATACAGGCAATGGAATGTTATTCAGCCTTAAAAAGAAGGCAGTACCAACACAGGCTACAACATGGATGAACCTTGAGGACTTTATGCTAACTGAAATAAGCCAGTCACCAAAGGACAAGTTATTTATGATTTCACTTATATAAAGTACCTAAAGTGCTCAAATTCTGGGATTTCCCTGGTGGTCCAGTGGCTGCAACATTGCACTCCCAATGCAGGATGCCCAGGCTGGATCCCTGGTTGGGGAACTAGATCCCACATGCCACAACTAAGACACAGTGCAACCAAATAAGTAAATTAACTTAAAAAAAAAAAAAAAAAGCTCAAATTCATAGAGACAGAAAGTAGAATGGTGGCTCCCAAGGGTTGGAGGGAGGGGGAAATGAGAAACTGTTGTTTAATGGGTGCAGAGTTTCAGTTTTGCAAGAAGAAAAAAGTTCTGGAGACTGGGCTACCAATTAATGTGAATATACTTAATACTACTGAACTATACACTCGGAAATGGTTAAGGTTTTAAAGTTTATGCTACAATGTTTTTTAACCAAATTTTTTAAATGTCAGGATGGTAAATTTCATGTATTTTGCCACAATTCAAAACAATTTAAGTGATTCTCAAAATAGATTTAAGAAATCCAACAATTTGCTGAATTAAACATAAGTAGGATGGCATCACTGACTCAATGGACATGCATTTAAAAAAACTCCAGGAGATAGTGAAGGACAGGGAAGCCTGGCATGCTGTGGTCCACAGGGTCGGACACGATTGAGCAACTCAGCAACATTCACTTAAGTGTCTCTCATTCATTCATTCAGAATCAACCCGCTTCAACCCCACTGTTGACATTCTAGGGCCACCTCTTCTGTGCACCCTGGTCCATGTTCTGCTGAGCCACAAAAATCAAAGTATTTAGGAAGTAACTGCTGTGTATGAGGCAATGAAGACATGGTAGCAAATAAGGAGAACCAAGTCCATATCCTTATGGAACTTACATCCTGGGATGAAGTTAGATGATAACCAAAGGAAAACATTAACTACCTGTGGTGACAGCATTCTGTGGGAAACAAGTTATAAAACAGGGGGTGACTAAGCGGTGGGATCAGGGCATCCCACTTTTCTAAGAGGGATGTGACAGCTGAGCTAAGACAGGAAGGATAAGAAGAGGCCTACAATGAAGAGCTAAGTGTTCTCCAGGCAAAAGAAACCAGAAGTCCAAGGCCACAAGTCTTGCAGGCAGCTGGTTGGCCTGTTCTAGGAACAGAAAGGAGGCAATGTTACTGGGGTATGGCCGGCAAAGGGGAGAGGACCCCCTCCCCCCGACCAGAGAAGCTGGAGGGGAAGGTGGAGGCCAGATTAGCTGCAGGGCCTTATGCATCATGGACAGGAACTTGGATTCTATTCTAAATGGAGTAAGAAATCACTGGTAGGTTCTACACAAAAGGATCATTTGGTATTTTATTTTTTGGCCACACCACGCAGCATGTGGAACTTCTCTGACCAAGGATTGAACCCAGGAAGTCCAGGACTGTCTGATATTTTATAAACTTTTTTCTGTTATGTGGAAAATGGATTGTAGGGGAGCAGAGGGGAAGCAGAGACCACTGTGGAGGCCACTCTGGTGGCCAAGTGAGCAGTGAGGTGACTAGACAACACAGATGGCAACAGAGTTAGGAGGAGTTGGGGATATGGGTCATGTTTTAAAGACAGAACCGACAGGGCCTGCTGACATGCTGACGTGAAGACTGAGGGAAAAGGAAGAACTGGGAGTAACTCAGCTTCGGGAACCAGGCCCTGCAGTGGCATTTACAGAGATGGAGAAGGTGGAGATGGGGTGTGGGCAGGAACAGGTGACTAGAGGAAGGGAGAGATCAAGAGATCACCTTTCATTACTGAGCTTGAGATGTCGCCTGGGCATTCAAGAGAAGTGGTGCATGCCGCTGGACAGTCAAACCTGGAGGTCAAGGTTGAAGTCTGGGCTGGACAGAAATTTAGAACACCATTAAGACCCAGGGGCTAGGACCAAGGACCCAGGGCCAAGATGGTACCAAAAGACTAAAAATACGAGTAAAGACATATCACTCAACAGAATCAATAGAAAGTGGGTATGGTTCTATTGATAGTCAAGTGAAAGAATAGAAAGGAAGAACTGAAGTCGCTCAGTTGTGTTTGACTCTTTGCGACCCCATGGACTGTAGCTGGCCAGGTTCCTGAGACCTTGGGATTCTCCAGGCTCCAAGAAAACTGGAGTGGGTTTCCATTTCCTTCTTCAGGGGGTCTTCCTTGGATGGAACCCGGGTCTCCCACACTGCAGGCAGACTCTTTACCATCTGAGCCACCAGGGAAGATATTCAAGTGAACTAAGAGGCAAAAAACAATACCTAGAAATAAAGAGGAATACCTGAGAATAACAAATCATAGTGACCAGGTGACAGGACTGAATCTTCATAGGAAAACCAGGAGGAAGGGAACCCAGGTCCCATGCCTCTACTATGCCAGGCATGGGCTGGGGGCTTTCCAAGTTTACTTAGGTGACCCTCACAACAAGTCTATGTGGTGGTATCATCCTGGCAGGAAGGTGAGAGATCTGATTTTGGAGGCTGACAAGATGTTTGAATTCTGACTTTTCTATTCACTAGGGACGATGTGACCTTGAGTCCCTAGAACAAAACCCATTTTCACAGCATGGGCTCTGGGCTCTCAAGTCTTAGCTGTGTCTCCCCGTCACCTCCTCTCAGACCACTCTTCCCCACCCACTCTGCTCCTCACTCTTCCTAAACCTGTTCCTGCTCAAGGCTTTGGTGCTTTCTATTCTTTCAGTCTAAAATATAAAATACCCTTCTCCCAGAGTGTCTTCATATGCCTGTCTCGTTTAAGTCTCAGAGCAAACAGTACCACCTCAGACATGGGCTTCCCTGGTGGCTTAGGGAAGCAAGCAGGAAACCAAGGTTTGATCCCTGGGTCAGGAAGATCCCCCGAAGGAAATAGCAACCCACTCCAGTATTCTTGCCTAGGATATCCCATGGACAGAGGAGCCTGGCAGGCTACAGTTCATGGGGTCAGAGTCGGACCTGACTTAGCAACTAAACCACCACCACCTCAGACACACCTTGGTGGCCACACTACCTAATGTCTCAAGGGAAAGAGGAAGAGGGAAATAATAACAAGCAGGGAAAGAAATGTCTTGGAAAACAAACACCAGGAGCTATTTTTAATCAGTCACTCAGTTTTATCACCGTTATCAAGGGTTCATTGAACACAGGAAGGACAGTATGTTAAGCAAGCTCACCAGAGATTGCTAGATGACTCAGAATGCTGATTTAATCATTTATAATGAGAAACATGGCAAAGAGCACAAAATGTTCTTGGTGGCTGGTTGCTATAGGCCTTCCTCCGTACAAAAATTTACCAGGAAGCAAAATTATAATCAAAAGATTGGTCAATGAAGAAGGGTTCAAAGTAAAGGGAGGTGGCTGAGCAATCTACATCGCAGCTGGCCACTATGGCGGCAGTGTCAAGTCCCACACCTTCACCATGAAAAGATGCCGTTTCACCCTGAAGTCCAAGGATGCGCACTCACTGGTTGGTGTTCTGTCTTCTTAGCCTAGCATAGGTGACACCATGACAGCTTCTTGTTCGTTTAAAGAAAGTGCGACTTGCGATCCCATGGACCATCCAGTCCATGGAATTCTCCAGGCCAGATACTGGTGTGGGTAGCCGTTCCCTTCTCCAGGGGATCTACCCAACCCAGGGCTCGAACCCATGTTTCCTGCATTGCAGGCAGATTCTTTAACAGCTGAGTCACCAGGGAACCCCAAGAATACTGGAGTGAGTAGCCTATCCCTTCTCCGGGGGATCATCCGATGCAGAAATCAAACCTGGGTCTCCTGCATTGCAGGCAGATTCTTGTTTGTTGCCTTTTACTAACTGAAGACCAACTCTTTCTTGGACAGGAGTCTATTGTCAAGAGACTACACTCCAGTCGCTTTGACTGGCTTTGGTGTTCCCACTGCTCTGCAGCCTCTACTTTCTGGAAGGTAATATTTCCGCAGTGGTGGGACTCACAGTTTGATATAATGAGTCTTACTAAGTCATTCTCCGACGATCACCTTATCATTATTGAGTGCTGGGAAAATTAAAGTTACTCAGCAAAAGCATTCACTCAACAACTGCCACACTTTGTGTCTGAAAATCATGATTCCCACTGCTCCTCATGGAGTTTGCAGTCTAGCAGGAGAAAAAGACATTAATCCAATCATCACACGTGTAAATATAGATGGCAAACATGACAGGCGCTGTCAAGGAAAGCACTGGATCCTCTGTGAGTGTAATACGGATTATTAATCTAGTCTAGGAAATCAGGAAAGGATTCCCTGAGGATAAGATGGAAGAGGAACGGAGAACCCATAATGGCTGAAACCCAGAAAGCCTGAGGAGACTGGCAGAGAGAGAAAGACAGGTTGAAGTCGAATTACAGGGGGTTGGTTTGGGTATTTAATTCCTTAATGGTTTTAAACAGAGTGACATGCTCATATTTAGACTTTACAAAGATCAGCTAGTGGAATGAATTAAAAGAATCAAGAACTATATTTTGTCTGTTATACCGTATTAAAGTAGAAAACAACAATAAAAAATAACGAATCTCACTATCTCCTCCACTCCATAGCTTGTAACCCCTAGCTTTCGGAATACTCATTCATGCATGCATCCAATACAAACTGAGAGCGTACCAAGCATATGTCAAGCATTGTCTTAGAGGGTGAGAGGGCAGAAGAGCAAATAGTTCAGTTTCAATTCCTACTCCCCCAGCATGCAGTCTGGAAGCAGCATGCAGGCTGGGGAGAGGAGTACAGCAGTGGGGATCCTTGAAAAGAGTCTTAGAATGGAGCCACGGCTTTTTAAAAGCTCGAGTCTAAACAAGTCTCTAGACTTGGTGGGTTCCATACCTAGGCTCGAAGATCCCCTGGAGGAGGGTATGGTAACCTACTCCAGTATTCTTGCCTAGAGAATCCCCATGGACAGAGGAGCCTGGCAGGCTACAGTCCATGGGGCCGCAAAGAGTCGGACACGACTAAACGCACACACATACATACACACACAGATAAGTCACATACACACACAGATAAGTCTCTGAACTCCAGTGAGCCTTTGTATTTCCCCCTTTGGAAAACAGTAACTCACCTTGCAAAGATTTAAGAATCGAAGCTAATTATGCACAGCGCTTGGGACTCGGTGGGCCCTCACTAAACAGCCTCAGCAGGCAGCAAGGTTATGGTTATTTCTGCAGACGTGGCATGAGGGTTGCAACTAGTACGGCACGTGACGAATGGCAACGTCCGGGTGGAAAAGCCCTCGCTGGGCAGAGATGGCAGCCGACCACCACGGGCCACTCAGCGAGCCACGAGGTTTCTCGGTAATCCCGGCTCCAAACACTCCCCGGAATCCGCCCAAGGCCGCCACGGCTGCCACCCCGGACACCTACTGCAGGTGAGGCGGACACACCGCGCGACTTCCCCCAAACTCCTACCGGGGCCAACGCGGGGTCGTGGCGCCCTCAACGCATGCGCGGCCTGCACACCGGCGCGCAAAGACTGCCCGGCCCGCCCACCCTGGAGGCGGGGCCGGAGGCCTGGGCCCCGCCCCGGAGCGTCAGGCCCCGCCCCGGGCCCCGCCTCCAGCTCGCCAGGGACCGCCCGGAGCCGGGAGCCAACCGGCCGAACCGGGCTGGGAACGCCTGGGAGCCTTAAGGAGGGGGCGGGCCCGGGGGGCGGTGGCCCCAGGAGCGGTTGCCGCGGGCACCGGGTGGTGACGCGGCCCGAGGGCGGAAGTGAGAAAGTTGCCAGCGTCCCGAGACAAGTTGGCGGAGCTGTGTGAGAGCGGCAGCGATGGGGGGTTCGGGCAGTCGCCTGTCCAAGGAGCTGCTGGCCGAGTACCAGGTGCGCGAGACGCCGGTCCCCAGGGAGTTTGCGCGCGGCCTGCGCTCGGGAGAGGACGGTCCCCGAGCCGCGGTCGGGCGGGTGGGCGCGGCCTCTGGCCCCGGGCGGCCTGCTGACCCTCCTCTCTCGTTTTGCCTTCCAGGACTTGACGTTCCTGACCAAACAGGAGATCCTTCTGTAAGTGCTCTTTCGAACCTCACCTCCGGGATGCTCTCGGAACGGCTTCGGAAACGGGGGAGGCTCCGTCTCACTGATGGGCAAACTGAGGTCCCGCCAGCGGGAGGGGCAGGGGCCTGCATGAGGCCAGCAGCTGAGCCGGAACTGGAGGCCGGGGCTCCGGGCCCTCAGCTGTGCCCTCTCCCCGGCACGTCCTCCCATCTTGCGCCGGCGGCCCCAGCGGTGCACCACCGCGGAGCAGCCTCCAGCCGGAGTTGGGTGCTCTTTGACCCCGCTCCCCTGGCTTCTGCAAAACGAAACTTCCTGCCCCAGTCCGGCCGAGACTGCTGTAGTTCAGGGCTGCTTTGTCTGCTGGCAAAGCCAGAGAAACCTTGGGGACCCCTCTGGCTCCTCCTTTATCTGAATAGTACCGTAACCGTTAGCGCTTACTGAGCACTTCCCATGCTCTGCTGAAGGGTTGTCTACGTTTCCTTTGTAACCCTCACGAGGGAGGGATGCGGACAGTGAAACTTGCCTAAGACGACATTCTTGAGTAGGAGGATTTGAACTGGGGCTGGAACCCCTTTCCTAGCGAGCTTTATGTGGCCGCACACCTGAGCAAGAAGGTTCCTAGGCTTCTCTTGGCAAAAAATAATGCCAGTGGGAATGAGGTAGGACCTAAGGGGGAGAAAGTTCAGGGTAGCTGCTTTGAGGAGCAGCGATTCCTGAAATGAAATGAGATTTCAATTTAGCTCTTTTTCACTTGCTCTTTAAGACCAATTTCTGGCCCCCTCCCGGACCTCTCCAAACCTGGGGGAGTCTAGAATCAGGGCCAAGCACAGTGCCTGGGGCATGGGGTCCCACAGTAAGCCCACAAGGATGGACTCCCAGACTCCCTGTACTGTCTTGTGATGCATCTCCTCTTGCCTTAGAAGTCCTGAGGGCTTAGCTCCTAGCTGGTTCATGATGGGTATTCAAGGCCAGGAGGGGGGATGTGATACACTTAGGGAAGCACACTAACAGGTTCTCTTCCTTCTGCCAGAGCCCACAGACGGTTCTGTGAGCTGCTTCCCCAGGAGCACCGGAGTGTGGAGGAGTCACTGCAGGCTCGAGTGTCCTTGGAGCAGATCTTCAGCCTTCCAGAGCTCAAGGTGCCAGCGCTCCCAGCCTCCCTCTGCCCCTCCTTCTGAGGTCACATGGTCACCGCTCCCCATTCTAGTCTTCTCTCTGTTTCACCCTAAGTTCCTGGGTGCTTTATCAAGGTCATCCAGGGGAGTTATATAGTAATAGAAGGATGTTTTGCACACTGGAATCCTCAGACATATTCTTGGAGGTTCAAAGTTGTGTCCTTTAAGAGGAGTTGAATTACCTTATTGAAGTTTGAGAAACTCTATTCCAGAGGCTGATTGCCTCTCCATAGGGCTGCTGTGAAAATTTCTATGCAAAGGGCCTGGCCTATAACACAGTAATTGCTCGGTTCAATAGCTGTGTTTTAAAATAACCAGCTCATCTTGTTCTCTTTGCTTAGAATGCCTTCCTCTTCCTTACTTCTCTGCTCCCAGGCCTGCCTTTAGGTTAAGCTCTGATGCCCAGAAAGCCATTCCTGTCTCTTCCCCAGTGGGGTCATGGGTCCTCCTGACTTCTATCCTGGCCCCAGAGTGGTGATGGTTCTCTGAAAGGCTGAACCGCTCCCTCGTTTCCTGGTGGCGTTTGAATATGTGATTTGGCTGCTTCGTGTGTGTGGCGTTCACAGAAGGCTTTCTTGCTTAGGCCAACCCCTTCAAGGAGCGAATCTGCAAGGTCTTCTCCACTTCCCCGAGCAGAGACAGCCTGAGCTTCGAGGACTTCTTGGACCTCCTTAGTGTGTTCAGTGACACAGCTACCCCAGACATCAAGTCCCACTATGCCTTCCGCATCTTCGGTGAGGAGCGGGGGGCTGGGTGGAACACCATCCCCTGACGTGGTCTTTGTGGAGATGCCTGAGAGCTCAGGGAGTCACGAGCTAGGCGCTCATCCTGACCACCTCCTTTTGGGCTTCCTGTGTCCGTTTTCTAGACTTTGATGATGATGGAACCTTGAACAGAGAAGACCTGAGCCAGCTCGTGAACTGCCTCACGGGAGAGAGCGAAGACACACGGCTCAGTGCTTCAGAGATGAAGCAGCTCATCGACAACGTGAGCAGTAGGGGCTGTCTCTTATACACATCTGAGCCTTAAGGAGGGGGCGGGCCCGGGGGGCGGTGGCCCCAGGAGCGGTTGCCGCGGGCACCGGGTGGTGACGCGGCCCGAGGGCGGAAGTGAGAAAGTTGCCAGCGTCCCGAGACAAGTTGGCGGAGCTGTGTGAGAGCGGCAGCGATGGGGGGTTCGGGCAGTCGCCTGTCCAAGGAGCTGCTGGCCGAGTACCAGGTGCGCGAGACGCCGGTCCCCAGGGAGTTTGCGCGCGGCCTGCGCTCGGGAGAGGACGGTCCCCGAGCCGCGGTCGGGCGGGTGGGCGCGGCCTCTGGCCCCGGGCGGCCTGCTGACCCTCCTCTCTCGTTTTGCCTTCCAGGACTTGACGTTCCTGACCAAACAGGAGATCCTTCTGTAAGTGCTCTTTCGAACCTCACCTCCGGGATGCTCTCGGAACGGCTTCGGAAACGGGGGAGGCTCCGTCTCACTGATGGGCAAACTGAGGTCCCGCCAGCGGGAGGGGCAGGGGCCTGCATGAGGCCAGCAGCTGAGCCGGAACTGGAGGCCGGGGCTCCGGGCCCTCAGCTGTGCCCTCTCCCCGGCACGTCCTCCCATCTTGCGCCGGCGGCCCCAGCGGTGCACTCTTCCCCGAGCAGAGACAGCCTGAGCTTCGAGGACTTCTTGGACCTCCTTAGTGTGTTCAGTGACACAGCTACCCCAGACATCAAGTCCCACTATGCCTTCCGCATCTTCGGTGAGGAGCGGGGGGCTGGGTGGAACACCATCCCCTGACGTGGTCTTTGTGGAGATGCCTGAGAGCTCAGGGAGTCACGAGCTAGGCGCTCATCCTGACCACCTCCTTTTGGGCTTCCTGTGTCCGTTTTCTAGACTTTGATGATGATGGAACCTTGAACAGAGAAGACCTGAGCCAGCTCGTGAACTGCCTCACGGGAGAGAGCGAAGACACACGGCTCAGTGCTTCAGAGATGAAGCAGCTCATCGACAACGTGAGCAGTAGGGGCGGGTGGGCTGGGCCGGGGAGCAGGTGGGGAAGGCTTGGGCTTTGGCCTTGAAGCTTCCCCTTTCCAGATCCTAGAGGAGTCCGACATTGATAGGGATGGGACCATCAACCTCTCCGAGTTCCAGCATGTCATCTCCCGCTCACCAGATTTTGCCAGGTACGACTGTGATCCTCACCTGCTGCACCAGGTCTGGGACGTTATTTCTGGAGGTGGTCCCTGGGGTAGGAAAAGGCCTCCTGCTTCCTCTGAACTTATTAGAGTAGCTCTTCTTCTAGAGGGGACTCACAGCCCATTCCAAGGGGTCTTGGGGGAGGGGAAACTTAGGGTTCAGTCCCTACCCTCCTCTTTCAACAGAAAGCCCCAACACACTCTTCTCTTGTTCAGTTCCTTTAAGATTGTCCTGTGACGGGAGCCACAGCGTATGAAGCAGCACCCTGTTGAAGAATGTCCACTGCTGAGCTGTGGTCGCGGTTACCCCGTGTTGTCAGCGCCGGCCAAGCTGGCCCAGCCTGGAGCTGGCACTGCGCAGTCTTGCCCGGGGCTGTGGAGGGCCCTCCACGTCAGGGCCTTTCCCCTTCTCACTGTCTTTTAGTGTTTCTACTAATCAGTAATAAAGGTTTAGAAGTTTTGAGCCTTTGTGCAACACTAGAATTACTGTTGTGAAGGAGTGGACTTATATATATATATATGAGCCCTCAGTCACCCTGGGGATAAGCAGGACTTAAAGGGGATGGCTAATGGCTCATATGGTGCAGAACCTGCCTGTAATGCAGGAGACCCAGGTTCAATCCTTGGGTCAGGAAGATCCCCTGGAGTAGGAAATGGCAACCCACTCCAGTATTCTTGCCTGGAGAATCCCACGGCCAGAGGAGCCTGGTGGATTACGGCCCATGGGATCGCAAAGATCGGGTCACAACTGAGCGACTAAGCATGCACGCAAAGGAGACAGCAGGAAGCCAGACTGTATCTGCCCGTCCCACCCTCCCTTGTGAGGGAGTATGAAGAGGAGCATGAGGGGTGGAACTCTTGTATCCTGAGAGTGGTGGTGAGTACATGAACTTCTCCATGTGTTAAAACTCACAGACCTGTGTACTAAAAGAAAAAAGTCCGTTTCACTGTGTGATCATTTGAAAAATAAAAATGCTTTTCAAGTCAAAACAAGAAAAGCCAAGACCTTTTCCCCTGCACCGAACCAGGGGCGCAGAGTAAAGGGGCTGAAGTAAACAATCCTCTCCCCTACCCACTTTACACACCTGGCTCGGGCTTCCCTGGTGGCTCAGTGGTAAAGAATCTGCCTGCCAGTGCAGGAGACGCGGGTTCAATCCCTGATCCTCGAAGACCCCACATGATGCGGAGCAACCAAGCCCAGGCACCACAGCTCCTGAGCCCGTGCTCTAGAGCCCACAACCTCTGAAGCCCAAGACCACGAGCCCTAGAGCCCGCGCTCTGCAACGAGAGAAGTCACTGCAGGGAGAAGCCGGCGTGCCACATCCACAGGAGCCCCCACTTGCCACACCAGGGAAAGGCCTGTATAGCAACGAAGACCCAGCACAGCCAGAAACAAGAAAAAAAGAGAACCTGGCTCCGCGGGGAGACGTGGTCAGCCAGGCTGGGCTGGCGTTAGCCCACTAGCACCTGAAAGAGGTGGCCTAGAACCTCCCAGAATTCAGAGAACTGGACCAACCTCAAAAAGCAACAGTCCTTTAAGAGGAAGGGCCCAGGATTCAATTTCAATTCTTTAGATTTTATTAAAAAAAAAAAAGTAAAGTGCATTTTTATTTAAAAAATATATATATATAAAACCCACATAAACTCAGGGTCCCTGTGCTGGGCAGCTATCAGTGGTGCATGGGCTTAGCTGTCCCTTAAGAGTGGAGGTTGTAGGTGTAGGGATGAACTGGGGTCTGGGTTTGAAGGCCAGGGCAGGTATGGGAAAAAGGGACACAGGTTTGTAGGCTGGAGGAAGGCAGGCAACAGTCTCTTCCTAGAATTCCAGGGGATGATGTTCATCGTCATAGACTCTTCTGGACTGGCGCTGCCCTGTCGCTCTAATGTGGCCGCAGCCTGATACAGGCCGGAAAAGTCCAGGAGGAGGTGGGCCTGAGCCCAGGGCCTCGGGAGGGCTGCGGGGCCAGTGTGGCCCTCTGGTCCCTGAGGTGACAGGATGATGGCTGCAAGGACTTGGCCAGCTGAGGAGGCTGGACCCCTTGGAGCCTAAGTTGGCCCCTGTCTCTGCAGTGAGCAGGGGCAGCCTGTGACAGCAGGGGAAGGTGGAAGAGGCCAGTTAGTGTGCCATTTCCAGCTCTGTCTCTCATAGCCACTTTGGATGCATCCTTTCAATCTAGAAGTTGGGAGCTGGGCACTGGGCTGGCCACATGTGTGGCGTCATCTTGTCTCTCTTTTCCTGTTTCACATTTTCAACTGTTTTTAAAAAAAGGGCTCAGTTCACTTAAGGAGCATCTGCTCACTCGGGCAGGCCCCCATCTTCAGCCAGGACCCACAGGGACGTGGCCACCTGGGGTGGAGGATGGGGGGAGTGCCCTTGCTACTTGACACCGGGCTCTGTCGCTCCCGAGGGCTGGACACCGCGGCTTCTTCCACAAGGAGGAGCAGAGGTCCAGTCAACCGGTTCTGAGCGCTCAGGGCCCCCAAAGGGAGGCCGCCTCCGGAAGTCTGCTCTCACACTACCGAGTCCCGGATCTCAGAGCCCAGGCGGACCCGGGGCCGGGGGCATGCCGGGGACACCTCCACGAAGCTGTCCTGGATACTCAGTGGCCTCTTCTCAGACTCCGTGAAGACGCGGGGCCTCAGGAAGCTGTCCAACAGGGCCTGGTAGCCTTGGTGGTCAAGTGGGGTGCCAGGAGGGCCCACACCATTGAGTGGCCGGGTCTCAGGCGGCAGCACCACCGGGCGGGTTTTGGGGTGCACGCTGGCACACTCCCCCTGCTTCAGGAAGACCTTCATGCCACCGCGATGCCGGTGGAGGAAGAATAAGATGAGGACAATCACGGCAAACACGAAGAGCACACACATCACCAGGAACTCCGTCCAGTATGACTTGTCCATGCGCCAGCTGGCCTTGGCGCCCACCGGTGCGCTCACCCGAGATGTGTTGATGATGACAGGCACACTGCCACTCCGGTCTGCATTGCCGGTCACCTCATCCTCCACCACCTTCGGGCAGTAGCTGGCCTCCAGCTGCTGGATGCCTCCCTCCAGCGACCAGCACTGGAACAGACCCAGCTCCTGCTGGCTGCCCACCAGCAGCAGGTCCCCAGTGGCCAGCACACGGAAGGAGGCCGAGGCATTGATGGGGGCCCCATTGTGCAGCCAGAACCGGGTCGCCAGGTTGGACAGGAGAGGGCAGGCCAACGTGTTCACCGTGTGGGGCTGGAAATGAACCTGTTCACAGGGCTTCTCACCTGCAGGCAGAAGAGGCAGTTCCCGGTCAAGGGGAGCTGGTGTCTCCATTCGCCCCAGGCTCACTCACCCACCTCCCTCCAGGCTGTGCGCCTCGTTGCTGTA
Organism: Cephalophus harveyi; assembly: GCA_006410635.1. Classification (NCBI taxonomy): domain Eukaryota; kingdom Metazoa; phylum Chordata; class Mammalia; order Artiodactyla; family Bovidae; genus Cephalophus; species Cephalophus harveyi. The sequence continues at coordinate 499,578 of SJYT01067172.1, read as the reverse complement.
ATGGAAGCTTGGGGACTTTGGGAACTGTGGGTCTCACTTGCCAGGACCCTGCTTCTGGGGCCAGAGGGATAAGCAAGTGAGGAAAGGCATTTACGCCCATCAGTGGCTGCAGGAGCCTGCAAGGCAGACTTGGCCCCTGCCTTTCCGCCACCTTTTGATGGGGCACCTTACCTTTTGGTACAGACGCCCGGGCCTTGGAAGGGCTGCAGACGTTCTTGGCATTGATCCCCTCGATGTCCTGGATCCACGGCCTAGGGACCAAAGAGAGTCTGGGATGGGCCAGGAAACCCCACCAGCCTGCATCTGCCCGCCTCCTCCTCCGTGCAGTACACACTGTCACACAGCCCTGCAGAGGTGGGCCTGGGGAAGGGCTCAGGGACCACCAGGACCAAGGCAGGGGTGAAAGGCAGGCGGCCTCCCTTCGCAATTCCCCAGCCCACAGGCTCTATAGACAGAGCTGGCATCTCCTCTGTCTACACAGTATTTACTTCATATAAAAGTTGCTGTGATACTTCCTTAATCACAAAAGCAGAGTGAGCCCCTAGAGAACGTCTGGAAGAGCAGCCAAATCTATACGTATTAACATATATCTGTCTCTTTTAAAGCAAAGCACAGGCACTGATTTAATTTTGGAAAACACAGAACTCAACCAAGCACAAACTCAACCAAACATTACAAAAATCACAATCAGAGGCTTCCCTAGTGGCCCAGTGGCTGAGTTCGAGCTCCCAATGCAGGGAGCCCAGGTTCTATCCCTGGTCAGGGTATTAGATCCCACATACTGCAACTAAGACTCGGAATAACCAAATAAATACATAAGTATTAAAAACAAAACAAAACTTTATGGAGCTAAAATATAATTTAAAAAAAACACAATAACCCATTCAACAATAACGGTGGCATTTTTTGGAGTGTCCCTTCAGGTATACATATGTGTACACACACACGTGATGTTTTAAAATATAAAACTGGAAACAGGTATGTCCTTGAGTGAAGTACAGACACTACAAATAGGACAGATCCAATTTTTACTTAAAATGTATGTATTTGGGACTTCCCTCATAGTCAAAAATAAATAAATACAATTATTAAAAAAAAAAATGATGCCCAGACAGCGGACACAAATGAGGCTGTGTGGTGATTCCACAGAGGGTCTAAAGCAGAGACACTTGGAGGCGGGTGCACCAGGAGGGACAAGGGGAAGGGGCCCGAACACGCTCTTACCTGGAGGCCACCTCCGGTTGGTAGAGGCTGACGGACGCACACGTCGAGCCGCTCCAAGCGCAATAGGGGTCCCGGGCCAGGAGGCAGTCCCTGCAGCTCTGGTACAGGCTGCAGTTGGCCACAGGCACCTTGATTACGCTCGAGTGTGAGGCAGCGTACAGCAATCCCTGCAAGAGACACGCAGCATGGGAGGCAGGCCCCACAGCTACACCCACAGCTACACCCGGCTCCAGTGCCCCACAAAGCCACCTCCTGGGAGCCGCTTCTCATGCACCTGCCCCTCCCCCCACATTCTGACAGCTCATGCCCAGAGCCTGGATCTTTCCACCCAGCTGGGGCAGGAGGGCAGGGCACCCCAAGCCCACTGCCAGGACTCCCCGCTCTGCTCACCCTGTTGGAGTCCAGTTGCAGGTTCCGCACGGGCTGTCCTGCCGGGAAGACCTGGAGCTTTTCGATGACGTGCACCGCGGTGCCCACGCTCACCGCCTTGTGCACCCAGCCATCACCTGCGACAGAGACATTGCTCAGGCCCCGTGAAGAGCCTGCCGCCCGTGCCCCCTCGATCCCCAGCCCGCCTGCGGGAGGCACGCACCAGTGCCCAGGAAGAGGACATCATAGGTGCGATTCAGGGCCAGCACACGGTGGACAGTCACGCGCTGGTAGTGGGCCTGGGGCTGCAGCAGCAGCATGCGGCCGCGGACCTGTCCGTCCATCAGGAAGTGGTCCTTGAGGAAGTTCAGCACACGGTCGGGGAGCTGCAGCGACGAGCTGATCTTCCTCTCCCGGGCACTATTGGTGATGCACTGAAGGAGAAGGCGTGGGTTTGAGATGGGCGGCATTGGGGTGGCCAGCAGGATGGGTGTTCTACAGATCCCACTGGGATTGCCAAGCCCTGCCTCCCCAGTGGACAGCAGGGATTCCCCCACCCTCAGAAGCCAGGCCACAGCATGGCTCTCCAGTTCTGTGGAGCCAACATGCTTATCTATAGGTCCAAGGATGTGGGGCCATGGGCCCTGGCTGCCAGGGTTTCCTCCTCTCTGCCCACCAACCATTTCTCCTTCCTGCCCATCCTGCCCCCACCCCCTCCCCTGGGCATGACCGCACTTTCTGCTCCTGTAGCATCCTTTCAGCAGGAAGTGAGAGAGTTCCTTTGTCAAGAAGCCCTGGCTGAGCAAGGTGTCCTAGCGTAGGGGCCACAAGGGTGCCTGCAGTTAGTCTGCCATATTGCCAGAGGCTTCCTGGGCTTCCCTGATAGCTCAGGTGTTAAAGAATCTGCCTGCAATGCAGGAGACCCCAGTTCAAGTCCTTGGGTTGAGAAGATCCCCTGGAAGAGGGCATGGCAACCCACTCTAGTATTCTTGCCTGGAGAATCCCCATGGACAGAGGAGTCTGGCGGACTACAGTCCATGGGGTCACAAAGAGTCGGAGACGACTGAGCAACAGCACAAGGGTTCCTGATTCTCTCTGCAGCAGCTCCAGGAATTAACACCCCAGAGTGACCCTCAATCACTGAGGCCCAGCAGTGGGTAACACACACCCCAGGGGGACAACACTGAGATGTACTCCACATAGCCTCCCAGGGCCTCAGCTCCAGGCGCCCACAGCAGCAGCAGCGTCGCGACCCCCGCTTTCTTGGTTCCGCCCCTCCCTCCACAATCCTGTCCCCTCTTTGCTGCTTCCGGGGAGTAGCTCCCCTAGAAACTGCCAGCACCCACATCCTTATCTCAAGGTCTGCTTTGTGAGGAGCCCATGAGGCTGGAAGGGAAGAAGAGAGGACCATTTGCCCATGGCCGGTCACTCAACAAGGAGCTCACAGTGGAGTGGGAGAGGGGCACGCTGCAGGCAGCGCTCTGCTGGGACAGCCCTGCCCAGTCCACTGCCATCCTGACACCCACGGTCACGGCGAACTTGGAAAGACAAGCAGCCCTGGGTTCTGCCCTCACTTTCAAGATGAGACAGCAGGCTTAGAGAAAGCAAGCAAGCCCAGCACGGGGTGTGGACCCGTCCTCCCAGCGCGCTCCCTGCGGCAGGGAGCAGCACTCACCGCACCCGGCCGGGGCGACGGTGCTGGGTGGGTCACTGTGTACCACTGCTGCGTCTCGCGGTTCACCTCCTTGTAGAAGCCGTTGAAGGTGGACTGCACGTCCTTCATGGTGAAGACACAGACGGCAGAGCCCTCCGTGGTCCCTCCGTTCCTACCGAGGAGTTGGCTGAATGAGCCCCAGGAGCCTTGGGGTTCACAGTGAGGCCAGCCACTCACCCCTCACCCGGCCCGTTCCCAGCTAGGTCCCGGGAGGCGCACCACTGGGATGTGAAGACCCCATAGAAGAGGGTGTCCGGCCAGTCCTCGGGTCGGGGCGTCAGCGTGAACACGTCCTGTAGCATGTTGAATGGGAAGCCGTCGTCAGGCCGCAGGCACAGCAGCTGTGCCTTCAGGAAGGACGTCCAGCGCTGCTGCAGGACGCGCCCGCCCCCTTCGTCACCCTGCATGGGGGGAGAAGGGCTGGGCTCAGGGACGGCTCCTTGCTTCCCCTCCCAGCGGTGACTGAGACGGACACCAGGAAGGGCCCGACAGACACAACACCAGGCGTGAGCTCATCTCAAACCAAGAAGACAGGGGACTTCCCTGGTGGTCCAGTGGTTAAGACTCTATGCTTCCAGTGCAGGGGACGCTGGTTCAATCCCTGATCAGGGAGCTAAGATCCCACATGTTGCATCCCATGGCACGCGCGTGTGTGCGTGTGCGTACACAGAGAGAGAGAGCATGCATCTAGCTAGATCTAAATTTCACATATAAACAATAAATTAAAAAAAAAAAAAAAAGACTCGAAGTGGCAGCCTTCAGTTCCCCCTTGCCAGAAGGCTGGGTAGGTAAATAACAGTGCTCCCCTAACTGCAAGGAGCCAGAAAAAAGGACGAAGGGAAGTCTGTCTACAGACAGGAAAAGATGTCACGATTTACTGCTGAGCAGAAAGGGAGGCTAAAGAGTTGCATTACACATGGTTTTACATAATACAAATATGTACGTCTTTACACATGGGCAAAAGAATGAAGATTAGCAAGGAACATTCTAAATTGTTAACAGTGGTCACTTCTTGTGGAAGGATGAGGAGACTGTAACACCGTCAGTCACCATCTAGTGGTTGCTCAGCACATTTCCAAGCACCCTACATGCTGAGCAGAGGCGGGAACTGAAACAGATTTCTCAGCAAGGAAATTGCCCAAGATCACACGACCTGCAGGGTTTGAACCCAGGCAGCTGGGCTCCAGCGTCGACACTCTTAATCACCATACCAAGCTGCCTCTTTATCTTGTGATTTTCCTGTGTACTTTGCTATGTTTTCACATTTCTTTTAAATAAGAAAAAAAAAAAAAAAAAAGACACTTTAACTTAAAAGAAAAGAAGACTTCTCTAGTGGTCCAGTGGTTATGAATTTGCCAGCCAATGTAGGGGACATGGATTGGATCCCTGGTCCAGGAAGGTCCCACATGTCACAGGGCAACTAAGCCCGTGCACCGCAACTACTGATCTGCAAGTACAGCCTGGGCTCTGCAACAAGAGGAGCCCCCGCAATGAGAAGCCCATGCACCTCAACTAGAGAAAAAGCTCCCGCTCACCACAACTAGAGGAGAGCCCGGGAGGCAGTGAAGATGTAGCTCAGCCAAAAATTCAAGAAAAGAGAAACGCTAGTAGCCAAGCTGTTCCTTCTGGAGGACAGGAGAAGGCCACCTCTGGGGTGGCCCAGCCCCCTCACCTTGCAGATACGGGCGATGCGGGACACCATGGTGTTCTCAAAGAATTCCAGCTCCTGGCCAATCTCTCTGAAGAAGAAGTAGATCTTGTCATCGTCCCCTTCCAAGCTGCCCAGGCTCTCGGGAATGTAGGCTGAGGCCATAAATGCTGGGTCTGTGGGGGGATCGGTGGGGAGCACCATCAGCCCAGTGATCCCAGACAGGCAAGACTCTGCTCTCTGGCCCTGCTGGGGGGACAGGGCCCCCTCCCTGGGGCCTGGGGACTGCCCACTGGGTGGGTGGCAGGAGGATTTCACCTTGCAGCCAATTGAGGGAGGTCTCAGTCTTGATGGGGCGGGGGCTTTGGCTCCTAGAAATGGTCGGGTCATTCCCCTGGAAGCTGCTGACTGTTCCCGTGTACAGCTCGCCATCTGCCAAGAGAACATTTCCCATGAGAATGGGCCCTGGGCACAACCCCTTCCTGCTCAGGGCCCACAGTGACCTGAGCGCGGCCTCTCTTGCTTGAGGACAGAGGAGGGAATAAGAACTAAGAAGAGCCAAACTGAAAGCCGCCCGGGGTCACTGCGCCCCTGGGAACCAGCATGGCACTGACCACCTGGGCCACCCTGCCTGCCCCGCCCCCACTCACCAACCACCAGGGCCGTGGACTTGAAATTGGGGTCAAAGGGACAACGGCCCTTGCCATCTTCCAGGAGGATGTTCCCCCGCTTGTCCTGTGCGAGCGTGAAGTTCTCCACGTCCTGCAGGGGAGCAGAGCGGGGAGGTCAGGGCCACACCGGGCAGTGAGCGAGCTTGGTGGAAGAGCAGGGAGGTGTTCAGAGCAAGGGCAGCAGTCCGAGGGCCTCCTCCTCATCCTGGCCCCTGGGGCACAGTCCCCGCAGCACCTTGCCATGACCCCTCACGGTGGCTGGCCCACGGGGCAGAGAAGAGGCTCAGAAAGGCGACGTGAGCCAGGAAAGGGCAGTGATGTGGTTTAAACCCAGGAACGTCTGACTCGGAACCTGGCTGCTCCAACCCACACCCTGAATATGCCACTCTCCTCAAAGTTGTGCAAAGGGCAGAAACACAAGGGCGTGCGTGTGATGAGGAGGGTGGATGAGGTGGGCTGGCAGGGACTGAGCGAGAGCTGGAGGAAGTGAGAGAGAGCTGGAGGAAGAGAGAGGGTGTGATCGTGGGGTCAGCCAGGGTCTTTGTGCCCAGGGAGTCCTATGGGTCCATCCTCTCCCCGCACCCTGCAGGGAGACCCGTCCATCAGGGCTGGGGCAGGGTCCTGGGGCTCTCAGGGCCCTTGGCCTCCCAGAAGCCTCCCACCAGGGCCCTGCCCTTCACCGGGAGTCCGTGCTACAGACCAGTTGCCTGGGGGCAGAAAGAGGGCTACTTCCTGGGCCAGCCAGGGGCCGGCCTGGGGTGCAGAGGGGCACTCACAATGTAGGTGCACGCGGGGCTGAAGGCCTCCGTACCGCAGGCGATCAGGTGGCTGCTGTTGAGTGGCAGGAGGATCTTGATGTAGTTTTGACAGTCCCGCTGGAGGAAGGAGGAGGATGTCAGGCACAGACAACCCACCAGGGGGCGCCTCTGAGCCCCCCCCACCAGACCCAAGGGGCAGCGCCTCCTGGAGCAGAGCGGGAGGACTGTGCACATGTGTGCATGCGTGTGTGTGTGCGTGTGTAGGAGGGGACCTTGGGGCTCAGCTAGCTCTGTGACTAGGAAACTTCACTGCAGTCTGGGGTGAAGGCACAAAACATCTCCCTTTTGAGCTGTCTTATCCCCACCTGGTGAGAAAGTTGAGTCCAGAACAGGAGGAAACACACAGCCCTGAACCCTGGACTCCAGACTCGCAGATTGCCTCTGAGAGGGTATCCTAACAGGCATCTCCTAAGCTTCTGACTGTTCCCCCAAAACTCCCTCCTCCGGGGTCTCCCCGCTTTCATAGACGCCAACTCCGTCTTCTCAGGTCCCAAACCTCACAGCATCCGCGACTCCCCTCTTATACCACCTCCACCCTGGTTCTTCCATCAGGAAATCCTGGTGGCTCCATCTTCAAGATGCGTCCAGGATCTGACTGAGACTTCTCACTCCCTCTGTTGGTCCAACCCTGGTCCAGGCCACCATCCCCTTTCGCCCCTCACTGGTCTCCCTCTCTCCTTGCCTCCAGGAGCCCGCTCCCCACCACGGTGGTTAGAGCGACTTTCCAAAAACCCACACTAGACCACGCCACTGCGCTGCTCAGCCTGCCAGTGGTTCCCCAAATACCTCACTCAGAGTGACATCCGGATTCTCCACGTCTAACCCCTCACCCCTCCTCCTAATCTCGGCTCCAGTGTCACTTTCTAAAGGAAGTATAACCTGACCACCCTTAAAACAAGACTGATTTCTTCTTTTTCCCAATGATATAATAACCAGGAGATCAAACCAGTCAATCCTAAAGGAAATCAACCCTGAATATTCATTGAAAGGACTGATGCTGAAGCTCCAATACTTTGGAGTGGACTACACTCCTCAGTTAAGTGACCTTTTCTGGGACTTCGATCCTTTCTGACTCCCGTTCTCCTCTCCCCCGCTGTCTCCTACTCTACCAACCTACAATAGTGACAGAGTTACCTGTACTTAAACTCCTTTGAGTCCCTCTGTCACTGCCTGTCTCTTCGGACCACACGTCGTCAAGTATCCCAACGTTTTTCAGTCTGTGTTGAAACACTAAGTTGTTGTTGTTACTATTATTGGTCTCAGAGTTTCGTGTGTCCGTGTCTCATTCATGAATTGTGTAAAGACAACTTATTTTCTTTAGTTTTCGTCAGTCCTGAACTTGAACACAGAATTTTTGTTTTTTAAACCACAACCCCCCGTCCCAGTACGGTGAACCGAATACCCTAAAATCAATGGTCTAGTCCCTACTCCTCAGAATTGGTGACCTGGGGTACTTTAAGGGACTTGAACACAGAACTGGGGTTCTGACCCCAGAAAACGGAAGTGGAATCGACGGGAGGCGACGTGAGTCCTGGTCCTCCGGAGACCCTTAGCACCCCTCAGAAGGGTTTGTTTAGACCCGACTGACCAGGGGTGAGTAACCCGACCGGTTTTGGTTCGACCCTATACAGTCCGGACGGTATAGTTCGTGGTAGGAGTTTCCCTGTCTGAGGGTGGCGGTGGGTTTTTGACGAGGACGACTTTCGACTGCAGACAAACCGGAAATAGTATACATAATAGAGTAACTTAGGAACACCACTCAGGTCACTCTGTCGGTAGGAATGGGGGTAAAATGATTCCGAACCTCTCCGTATAGTTAAACAGGCTCTAGTGTCTCTATTACTTATGTCCCAGCTCTGTGTTTGGGCCCAGACCGGTAGAGTCTTCGGGTACAGGAAAGGTGGTTTCGACCGTCGTAGACGAGGGTGGAGGCCGGAGGTAGGACCCGGGTCTCGATGGTGGAGGTCGGGAGGAAGTCGGGTCCAGTGGAGGTCCACGACCGAGTGGAGACCCAAAAACGGGAACTTTGACGTGACGACGAAAGAGAGACGTAGACGCCCGGTGTCGTCGACCTCTTGGTCTTTCACTTGCCAGTCATACGTGGATCCTCGTCTCCGAGGCGGAGGGCAAAGAAGTGGGGAGGGGGACCCTTGTCTCCGAGGCGGAGGGTAAAGAAACGAGGAGGGGGTAAACGTAGTAGGACCCCGGGTCTTCAAGGTGGGGGGTGGGTGGGTGGTCGTGGGAGGTGGGTCGGATCGGGACTCGTAGTAGACTGGAGGACCATGAGGGGAGGACCGTCCTTCGACTGCGACGACAACTCACGGTTCTCCCGGAGAGCTCGTGGGTGCATGTGTCAGGACGGTAGGAACGAGTCGTCCTCCCTACACATCAACTTCTGTAAAAGTCGAAGTTTAGACTCCTTACCAGCGAAAAGTCTGGGACCTCTCTCCTACTACCTGTAATGGACCCCCGGTAAGGAGGGGACTCTTGTGAGAATGTAGTTGGAGATCTTGTCTGACTACGCCAACTTCCATCTGGTCGTTCCGTCACCCACGTACCCCGACTCCTGGTCGTACAGTCTAAATTCTCTTCGTCGTGAGGGTCTAAGAGTTTGTAATACATGCTTTGTTTGTGTGTTACTACTTACAGTTTCTTGCAATCAATGTCGCGGTAAGTACAATTACTTTCTGACTTTAGGTTGGTGTCCCCCGACCCACTTTTATTTGGAGTTGTGAAAGATACGACGTTATGATACATCGACCATTTTACGACAACATAATCGTTGAGGCCACAACCAAGCAAAGTTATCTAAGAAAGACATGGTCAAAATACTGTGAACTGAAATAGAAAGTGATGGATTTTGAGGATCTAACAGAATGTAAGAAACGAAAGTCTCTTTAACATTTTCCTTTGAGTGGCATTAGATCCAAAGAGGACTTGTAAGCACAGCCCACTCCCATGGGCAGCAGTGATCACAAGTCACAGAGGAATGCAAACATGGGGAGCCAGCCTTCAGTTCTCAGCACTGCTTCGTGTCACTCACGGGCGATTTATGGTTATTAAACAGAACGTAAATGCTAATAACCTTGACCTCAGAAACTTGAATGTACATCAGACAAGCACTGTGATGCTGGGGAGTGAAAGGAAATCAAGGAAAACGCACTCTCGGTATCTTCCTCTGAGAGGAAGGGCCTCTGAGAATAAGGGCCACAAGAGACTGGTTTGTAGAACAAGCACTTGAGGTTTAAGCATATTACTTACATTTTAAATCGCAAAGGTAACCAAATATAGAGGCAGACAATGTTTGGAGGAAGTAGGGAAGGGTGATGGAAGTGATGGAAACCTTTACTTTTCTTAGCGGCAAGTCAGTAAACCCAATAAACCAAGAAATCGTGGAGTAAACATTTTATTTCAGTGGAGAGAACCACTCTGTAACAAGAAGTCTAACTGATTAAAATTGCCTGCGGCTGGGGAAGACTGAGGCAATTACTGCTTTTGACAATAAGTCTTTCTATGCTTTAAAGAAAAAAAAAATACTATGTGCATGTATATATCATATAAATTTCAAGTATCTTTCATTGTTGTAGACTATGTAGTAACAAGGAAAGATACTAGTTATCTACTATTAAATGAAAATGAAAAAACACTATGCACAGTTAGATTCTATTTTTTTTGTGGGAAAAACATAAACATAGAAAAAAAAAGTCAAGAAGGATGAATCACAAAATACTGAAAAGTGGTATCCTGCTGGAATTCTAGGTAATTTTTTTCCCTTTGCATTTGTTATCATTATAGGTTACACTTGTGCAATGTTAAAGAAATAAATTAGAAGGAAAGGAAGAAGAAGATAGACCTACACATCTATCCACCAGGGTACCGCCTGTGCTCTCAGTGACTAATGGATTTGGAGGGAAATCATTTAAAAAATTCTAAGCAGCTGATAAGAAAAGAAAAACAAAGCAAAAAGCAGCCACCATGCCCAACCCCAAGCATCTTGTAACTGACCAATGGACTGCAATCACGCTAACAGTTTCATGAAGCTGAGGAAGCAAAAAAAAAAAAAAATGCACCATGCCAACAAAGCACTTGTGAAGACAGCTTCATGTGTGTTTACAGGGTGAGCATTTTTACATACCCCCAGCCTGGTTCCACAAAGGGCAAGGAAACATGAAGAAAAGAAGGTAGTGAAATATAAATGCTAAAAATCAGGAGCGGAGGGGAAAAAAAAAATCTGAAGAAAGCATCTAAACCAGAAAGGAAGGACGGGTTCACATCAACAGGTCATAAGGTCCTTAGGCAGCTACCAGACATGGGCTCTGCATTTAATGTTGAGCCTCCCAGTGGCCAAAGAGAAAAGGAAAATCAGGTTACTTTGTCCTCACTGTTCAAAAGGAAGAACACATACCAACCTTTTTGGAGGGAGCCAGGCTTTTTACCTGGCTGTTCATGCAGAAGGAAGCCCTTCAGTAGGACTCCCCCGCACATATAATGGGAAATCCCTCTAGCGAATAGGAATGATGGAGTTCCCGAGGCTGTTGCTCGTCACAAGGTCTCCTGATGCGGGAAGGCAGTATTACAAGGTACCAGTGTGGGAATCTATGAGGGAATCTGCAGCTAGGAGGCCTGTCAGTCTAGAACCAGAGCAGGAACACAGGCTGCACTGGCAACCCACAGGGCAAAGTCCTGCCCACTATCCAGAGCCTGAACTCTGCTGCAGAAACCACAGAGGGCAGCTGTGGTCTGGAGAAGTTAAGGCCTCTCTGAACTCTTACGTTCAGATTGGAATCATACTAGATTCCAAGTCTTTTGCCTCAAATTCCCAACTCCTCACTACTTCCTCTTAGCACTCTACACACTGGAAGGGGGACTTCTCTGGTAGTCCAGTGGTTAAGACTTCGAGTTCCCAATACAGGGGGTGTGGGTTCGATCCCTGGTCAGGGAACTAACATTCCACATGCTGCTTGGTGCAGTGCACACACACACACATACACAAAGGATACGCTGGCAGGCCCAAGGCAAGTTTCCAGCACTAACCCCCTACTTTTCCCAACCGTAAAACCCAACACATAATTGAGGCCCAATTATGTTGCTTGTACTTTGAGCTGATGAGCTGGTCAGTCTTTTGGAACAAACAGCCTGGTCATTTTGCATTCTGCCCTGGGAAGAACCATCCCCCTTCCCCTCCCCTCAACCAAGAGACCCCTCTGCTTGGCCACCACAGATGCCGCCAGGAAAGTGCTGGGTCAACGTGTTGTACTTATTAAGTCCCTGGGTACCCACGATGGTCCTGTGAGAAAGAAAATGCTGCTAGCCCCAGGTTACAAATGAGGAAATCAAAACTCAGGATCAGTAAGCAATTTACACAAAGCCCCGCAGCAAGATCTGTCATATGGAGTGAAGAAAAGAGAAAAATATAACATACGTGTGGAGTCTAGAAAAAATGGTACAGATGTACCTATTTGCAGGGCTGGAATAGAGAGGCAAACAAATGTGTTGACAGGGGATAGGGTGGTGGGATAGATGGGGAAACAATGGAAACAGTGACAGACTATTTTCTTGGATTCCTAAATCACTGCATGGTGACTACAGCCATGAAATTAAAAGATGCTTGCTCCTTGGAAGAAAAGCTATGACCAACCTAGACAACATATTAAAAAGCAGAGACATTACTGTGCCAACAAAGGTCCATCTAGTCAAGGCTATGGTTTTTCCAGCAGTCATGAATGGATGTGAGAGTTGGACTATAAAGAAAGCTGAGCGCCGAAGAATTCATGCTTTTGAACTGTGGTGTTGGAGACGACTCTTGAGAGTTCCTTGGACTGCAAGGAGATCAAACCAGTCAATCCTAAAGGAAATCAGTCTTGAATATTCATTGGAAGGGCTGAAGCTGAAGCTCCAATACTCTGGCCACCTGATGCGAAGAACTGACTCACTGGAAAAGACCCTGATGCTGGGAAAGATTGAAGGCAAGAAGAGAAGGGGACGACAGAGGAGATGGTTGGATGGCATCACCGACTCGATGGACATGAGTTTGAGCAAGCTCCGGGAGTTGGTGATGGACAGAGAAGTCTGGCGTGCTGCAGTCCATGAGGTGGCAAAGAGTCGGACACTACTGAGCTGAAATGACTGAACTGAGGGTGGTGAGATGAATTGGGAGATTGGGATTGACATATATACACTACCGTGTATAAAACAGATAGCTAGTGGGAAGCTGCTGTAAGGCACAAGGAGCCCAGCTCAGGGCTCAGTGACGACTTAGAAGGGTGGGACTGGAGGTAGGTGGGAGGTCCAAGAGGGAAGGGCGTATGTATACATATAGCTGATTGACTTTGTTGTACAGCAGAAATTAACAACACTGTAAATCACCTATACTCTAATTTAAAAGAAAAAAAAACAGAAGTGTGATGGAAGGCCAACTCACGAGGTCTCCTCCCTGGACTCTTGGTCTACAAACTACAGCAAAACTACCTGAAAGACCTAAACTCTAGCTCCAGGAGCTGACCCTGAAGACTGACGATGCTGGCCCACGATGGGGCCTGAGAATGTGCAAGTTTTTGAGCTCCCAGGGGCTTCTGAAGCAGAAGGCTCACAGAGCACACTTTGAGAAGCACCATGTTTAGGGCAGGGTAGATGCCATCTCACTGAACTGGAGTTTTCTCATAATGGGGATACTGAAAAGAAAACTCACAGCGGACTCACAAGGAGTCAGTGAGACCAGACCAAATGGCCACTGCAATCCTTCGTCTTTAGTATTTTTTATTTATTTTTAATTAATTAACTAGTTTCCGGCTGCACTGGGTCTTTGCTGCCGTGTGGGCTTTCTCCAGGTGCAGTGAGAGGGGCTAGGCTCTAGTTGCGATGCACAGGCTTCTCAGAGACCAAGACTTCTTGTTGCAGAGCACAGGTTCTCAGAGCCCACGGGCTTCAGTAGTTGTGGGCACAGGCTCAGTTGCCCCGAGCCATGTGGAATTTTTACAGACCAGGGATCAAACCCATGTCCCCTGCACTGGCAGGCAGATTCGTAACCAGTAGACCACCAGGGAAGCCCCCTCCCTCATCCTTTCACAGCCCTCCAGTTTTCTGACAGTGAGGGCTTATCTGCCTACAGAGGAGGCGCATTTCTACCAAGGCGGCAGTTCCCCTAAGCCTGGGCAGAGGCTGCTCTTGGAATCTGTCCAGACACAAGAATGCCAAAGGTCAGAGATAAGCTTTTTAGCCCAGGTGGCAGCTCAGCCTCGCTCAGGCCTGGGGGCATGGGGGGCGGGGAGACTTGCCAAGGGTCACAGCCAGGTGGGAGGGGCAGCCGAGGCGCCAGCTGCCCAACCCTGGTCCAGCCCCGCCCTGCAAACTCGCCAGCTGCCCAGGAGCCCCCACGCCTCCTTGGTCACGCTGGGAGTCAATGCAACCGCCGCAGGACAGAAAACACCTTGAAGAAGCAGGCGAGGGGTCCCCTCACACGCATTCCCATTCTGGGGATCCTGCCCCTTGCTTCCTCCACCCCACGTCTCTCAGACTCAGAGCGCCACGGTGTCCTGAAGGCCTGCCCATCCACAACCCCTCTTACCCTGTGACCTTCACCAGGGCCGGTCAGTGGGGCTCGCTTGCCAGCTGGGAGTGTCAGCAAGCCAGAAGTTAAAAGCACAGACTCAGAGGGACTTCCCAGGTGGTCCGTGGCTAAGACTCCATGCTTTCAATGCAGGGGGCCTGGATTCGATCCCTGGTCAGGGGACTAGATTCCTACATGCTGCAACTGAAACCCAGCACTGCCAAATAAATAAATAGCACAGACTCACGAGACCTGGGTTCAACTCCTGCCTCTGTCACTGTCTGTGTGCCACTAGGACCAGCCACTTCAAATCTAGGCACCCTGTTTTCCTTATCTGTGAAATGAGGATAATAGCACCTTGCCTCTCAGTGTAGTTACAAGAAATGAGATTAGACACGTAAATAGTAATACACGTAATAACCCACATTTACTGAACGCTTCGCTCAAAACAACTTTGCACACGTTATCGCGGTGTTGGCACGGTGTCTGGCGCGTGATCAACACTCCAGCAGATCAAAAACAAAATCAGAAAGCCCTGCAGGAAAATCCAGCCTGGCGAGAGCTGCCAGAGGAGCAGGGCTGTTTGGAAGAGAGTTGGACTTCCCTGATCCTCACCCTGGGCGCCTCTAACCTCTGCCTGCGCCGAGCCAGCGAGGGTCTCATGGCCAAGCAGAAGGTGTGGGCTCAGCCAGGGGCTGGGGTCACAGGCCCATGTGGTGTGTGTGTGCGTGTGTGCACACGCGTGCACTTGGGTTCCTACTCAGCAGTGTTCTGAGTGGGGTTCCTGCCTGAGCTTGCCTCTGCGTGTGTGTGGGTGTGTTCGTGTGTGTATACACCCTACTGCAGGGCTTGTCCATGCTTGCGCGTTTGCTCCGGGGTGCCATGTGCAGAGGTGACTGAAGGGGGGAGGGTGTTTATGCACTCAGCTCCCTGAGCGCTGGGGCACACATCAGGATCAGTCTTAGCGTCTGCCCTGTCCTGTGTGTGGCAGAAAGTGTCCTGTGCTGCTCAGACGCCCTCCACGTCCTCTGCCCATCGGGACAGTCCAGTGCAGAGAAGGTCAGGCTGCCTGAAGTTGTGGCCGGTTCTCCTAGGTGAGATGAAACCTTCCCGTCCAGCCTAGAGCCGGCCTAAGCCAGTGGCTTCTCCAGGGCTCCGAGATGGGGAGATGGGGGCTGGCCTGGGGGGTGGAGTACAGCTTGGGCTTGTCAGGGCTACCTGCAGGGCCCCCACTTCCACACCCTCGGGGACTGGTGCTCTCAGCCGGAAGTGATGCAGCGACAACTCAGCCCCCAGCCTCAACTGGAGTTCCTACCCTGGGCCCTGACTCAGCGGAAGCCTGGAGCTGCCAGGGGTGAGCCGGGAACAGGTCTCAGCTCCGTCCCCACCCCGGGGCAGTCCCCACCCTGCCAGTCAGGCACTGCGGCAGGCCCCCGTGACTCAGAGCCCCACCCTACCTTTCCCT
Source organism: Cephalophus harveyi (assembly GCA_006410635.1). NCBI lineage: Eukaryota > Metazoa > Chordata > Mammalia > Artiodactyla > Bovidae > Cephalophus > Cephalophus harveyi. The sequence goes on along the minus strand of SJYT01067172.1, from coordinate 484,123 downwards.
GCACTGTGGCTGGGGGGAGGCGGTGGGGGCCACAGCGGATGCTGACCTGGCCTCAGCAGTCCGCCCTCCACGGGCCCCAGCAGGACTGAGCCAGAGACATCAGCCTCCCTGTGGAGTCAGAGCCTGGAAGTTGCCCCCAGTGGGCAAGGGGGGTGGGGGGTGGGGGGCGGCTGGCTGCCCGTCAGCTTGAATCCCAAGGTCCCCAGAGAGGGGTCTGTCTGGGCCCTAGACAAGAACCCCCACGAGAGGCTCTGCTGGAGCACCTCTTCCGCAGGGAGTCACACGGGAGGGACCCTTGGACCCACCTGCGCCAGCCGGAGCACCGCCCTCCTGGCCGGGAGCGCTGACTCAGCACCGCATTGTGTCCTCCTTTCACACCGCCCAGCGCCGCGCAGGGCAGCCCGACGGGCTGCAGGCGGCGTGCCAACTCTGCTGTCACCAGCCCGGTGCCAGGGCAGAGTCCCCAGACCAGACAGGGAAGGGTCACTCGTGGTGGGGGAAGGGGGCTATGTGCCGGAAGGGCTTCCTATGGACTGAAGTCACCGAGAAAGACAGAAAGAAATCGAGGGAACCCAGCCTGGAAGGGGCGGGCACACTCAGGAAAAGCCTGGCTCCTGGCTCGCTGCTGCTCCAAGCCGGCCAAGTGCTCCTGCTACCCCCAGGCGGCCCCCCAGCCCTTTACAGACACCCTCTCCTGTGTTCATCTGCCCAGCAGAGTCTTAACCCAGGACCTGTCATGAGCGGCCATCGTCTCGGGAGCCTCACCCCCGCCCATCCCACCCAGGACTAAGGTCAGCTCCTGCCGTCTGCTTAAGAAGCGGGCTGTCCCCTCTCTGCTGAGGCCCGTACCCCCACTCTCCTCCTCTCAGAGGCCTCCCCTTTTCTCAGGAAGCTGAGGCTTTCAGGCATGATGAGTGTGAGTGAGTGAAGTCACTCAGTTGTGTCCGACTCTTTGCAACACCGTGGACTGTAGCCCACCAGGCTCCTCCGTCCATGGGATTCTCCAGGCAAGAATACTGGAGTGGGTTGCCATTTCCTTCTCTAGGGATCTTCCTGACCCAGGGATCGAACTGAGGTCTCCTGCATTGCAGGCAGACGCTTTAACCTCTGAGCCACCAGGGAAGCCCCGCTTTCGGCATAAACAACCTCAACTTCCCACTGTTCACCCCGGTGCCCCCCATCTCCTCAGAAACCAAGTGCTGGGTCATCAACCTCCATCTCTCATCCCAGAAGCTTGTGAGCTTCCCTCCTCGCCTTCTCAGACCAACTCCTAAGAAGAGCCACCCAGAGCCGTCTCCACTCCTCACCTCCCACTCACTCCCTGACCGAAGTCAGGCCTTAACCAGCCCCACGCTCACCAGGCCCGGGCATTGCCTCCCTGCCAAACCCCGGCGCCAAGGGGCAGGGCCTGGCAGGGCGTCTGCCACGCTGGCCTTGGCTGGGGGGGCCGGGGGGGGGTCTCCTCATGTCTCCCTCATCCTCCTCCTGGGCCTCATCCTTCAAGCTCTGACTCAGCACTCTAAATAAAAGGGCTGCTGCCGGGCATCCTGGCCGGGTCGCTATGAGGTAGGAATTACCATCCGCTTTTTGCAGAGGAGAGAACCAAAGCGCACGTGAACTGACATGCCCTCAGTAATGCAGTCAGAAAGAGTGGTGGAGCTGGGATTCGAACTTGGGCCACCGGCTCCAAAGTCAGTGTTACGAATCACCTCCAGCCTCTCCAGCCTTTCTGCCCTTGAACCTTCTTGTTCCCTGGGGTTGGGCCTTTGGACCTTGGGCCACACATTCATTCTGTTTCAATGTCCTGGACACTGGTGACTCCCCAGGCTCTTCATCCAGTGCAAGCCAGACCTCATGATGCGGAGACCCTCCATGGGCGCCTTCCCGCCTCCACCCCTTCCCAGACCACTCCTCGACTTGGGATCTTGTGTCTGTGGGGCATCGTTCACCAGGTTGGAAAGCCAGGAGGTGCCCTTTCTATCTCCCTTTCTCTCACTATGGACAGATCCACGGTCACATCTGGACAAGTCCCCTCCTCAATGCCATCAAGGTCTGTTCCCTTCACCACCCCTGCTACCTCAGGCCTACACCAGCCATCACCCTCTCTCACCTGAGCCACTGGGGCAGCTGCCAGCTGGCCCTTGCCCCTTGCCCTGCTGCTGGGAACTGTCACTGTCCTATGACCCAGAGCCTCAGCCCCTAACTCACCAGTTCATGCCCCGTCCCCCTCCCATTTCAGGAGAGCTAACTGCAACTCAGGGTCCTATTTCTCCTCCCCAGCCTTCACCCAGGCAGTCCCCCTACCTGGAATGCTCTTCCTTTTGACTAACTCCTACTCAGCCTCTGAGACTCAGCCTGGTTTCACCTTCTTCAGGAGGCCTTCCTGAATCCCTGGCTGGGCAAGGGCCCTTCTCTGTGCACCCATCACTTCCTGTTCACACTTTGGCCGTGCACTGGCCACACTGTCTGACAAGGATGGGCCTCTGGTGCCTGTCTCCCTCACCAAGCTTGGATCCTTGAGGATCAAAACTGTCTTACTGGGACTTCTCTGGTGGTCCAGTGGCTGAGAATCCGCCTTGCAATGCAGGGGACTTGGGTTCGATCCCTGGTCCGGGAAGACTCCACAGGCCGCAGGGTAACCAAGCCCATGTGGCACAGCGAGACAGCCCTCATGCCACAACAAGGACCTAGCGCACCCAAATAAACAAATAAATAAAAACAAAGTGGCCTTTAAAAAAAAAAGCTATCTTATTATTTGTATCCAGTATCTGTATCTCCTGACCAGGTGAGTTCCAAGGAGTTGTTCAATAAACATTTGTTGATTGAATGAACGATTCACAGAGTCCCAAGTCCCAGTTTGGGGTGCTCTGGGCCAGGGATGGACATCAGATTCAAAAGGGGCAGTCCAGAGGTCCTGAAGCCTCATGTTCTCGAGAGTGTGTTTGAGGAGCACAGCCCCTCCCTGTGGCCTCCCCAAAAGCTCAGTCCTGGGACCCCAGGGTCCAGAGGGAAGCATGACAACTAAAAGCACTGCAGAGAGGCAGGGAAGGCCACGGGCTAGAAACCAGCCAGAGGACACGGGTGTGAGTCCTGACTTTTATCACTGACCAGCCAGACAAGATAACCTGCCTTTTCTGGGAGGGAGCCCCTTTGCAGGGCTGCTGATAGGGCTGCTGCCGGGCATCCTGGCCGGGTCGCTATGAGGTAGGAATTACCATCCGCTTTTTGCAGAGGAGAGAACCAAAGCGCACGTGAACTGACATGCCCTCAGTAATGCAGTCAGAAAGAGTGGTGGAGCTGGGATTCGAACTTGGGCCACCGGCTCCAAAGTCAGTGTTACGAATCACCTCCAGCCTCTCCAGCCTTTCTGCCCTTGAACCTTCTTGTTCCCTGGGGTTGGGCCTTTGGACCTTGGGCCACACATTCATTCTGTTTCAATGTCCTGGACACTGGTGACTCCCCAGGCTCTTCATCCAGTGCAAGCCAGACCTCATGATGCGGAGACCCTCCATGGGCGCCTTCCCGCCTCCACCCCTTCCCAGACCACTCCTCGACTTGGGATCTTGTGTCTGTGGGGCATCGTTCACCAGGTTGGAAAGCCAGGAGGTGCCCTTTCTATCTCCCTTTCTCTCACTATGGACAGATCCACGGTCACATCTGGACAAGTCCCCTCCTCAATGCCATCAAGGTCTGTTCCCTTCACCACCCCTGCTACCTCAGGCCTACACCAGCCATCACCCTCTCTCACCTGAGCCACTGGGGCAGCTGCCAGCTGGCCCTTGCCCCTTGCCCTGCTGCTGGGAACTGTCACTGTCCTATGACCCAGAGCCTCAGCCCCTAACTCACCAGTTCATGCCCCGTCCCCCTCCCATTTCAGGAGAGCTAACTGCAACTCAGGGTCCTATTTCTCCTCCCCAGCCTTCACCCAGGCAGTCCCCCTACCTGGAATGCTCTTCCTTTTGACTAACTCCTACTCAGCCTCTGAGACTCAGCCTGGTTTCACCTTCTTCAGGAGGCCTTCCTGAATCCCTGGCTGGGCAAGGGCCCTTCTCTGTGCACCCATCACTTCCTGTTCACACTTTGGCCGTGCACTGGCCACACTGTCTGACAAGGATGGGCCTCTGGTGCCTGTCTCCCTCACCAAGCTTGGATCCTTGAGGATCAAAACTGTCTTACTGGGACTTCTCTGGTGGTCCAGTGGCTGAGAATCCGCCTTGCAATGCAGGGGACTTGGGTTCGATCCCTGGTCCGGGAAGACTCCACAGGCCGCAGGGTAACCAAGCCCATGTGGCACAGCGAGACAGCCCTCATGCCACAACAAGGACCTAGCGCACCCAAATAAACAAATAAATAAAAACAAAGTGGCCTTTAAAAAAAAAAGCTATCTTATTATTTGTATCCAGTATCTGTATCTCCTGACCAGGTGAGTTCCAAGGAGTTGTTCAATAAACATTTGTTGATTGAATGAACGATTCACAGAGTCCCAAGTCCCAGTTTGGGGTGCTCTGGGCCAGGGATGGACATCAGATTCAAAAGGGGCAGTCCAGAGGTCCTGAAGCCTCATGTTCTCGAGAGTGTGTTTGAGGAGCACAGCCCCTCCCTGTGGCCTCCCCAAAAGCTCAGTCCTGGGACCCCAGGGTCCAGAGGGAAGCATGACAACTAAAAGCACTGCAGAGAGGCAGGGAAGGCCACGGGCTAGAAACCAGCCAGAGGACACGGGTGTGAGTCCTGACTTTTATCACTGACCAGCCAGACAAGATAACCTGCCTTTTCTGGGAGGGAGCCCCTTTGCAGGGCTGCTGAGAAGACCAAAAAAAAAAAAAAAATGCAGTCCATGGAAGTGACAAGCTCCCAGATTAGGGGCCACCAACAATTAGGGTCGGCCTTACCCATGCCCCCCCTTCAAATCCTCATCTCTCCCCCTGGCCACCTTGAAGCCCACTAGGAAGGGGGACAAGAGGGACAGACGGGGGTGCAGCCTCCTACAGGCAGGCACCCCTCTGAAGGGGTAGCTGCTGCTTCACCCAGACCCTCACTGCTCAGTGGAACAAGGACCAAGTCTCAATAGGTCTTCAGAAGAGTTGGAAATCTGGATTTTTATAGAAAATTTCCTGAGTTTTAAATACTGCTGACTAAATAAATTTTTTCTAAAACACCTGGAGGCCAGACAAAGATCTACCTCCAAGCTGGCTCTAACCTGTTGCACAAACATCTGGCTGAGACATTTGCCCCAGTCTCCAGGGAACCACATTCCTGGCCAAATCTGCTCCTGGCTTGCTTGCTAAGTCACCTCAGTCATGTCTGACTCTTTGCAACCCTGTGGACTGTAGCCCACCAGACTCCTCTGTACACAGGATTCTCCAGGCAAGAATACTGGAGTGGGTTGCCATGCCCTCCTCCAGGGGATCTTTCTGATCCAGGGATCAAATCCACGTCTCCTGCATTGGCAGGTAGGTTCTTTACCACTAGCACCACCTGGGAATCCCCTAGGAGTCTGCTGAGTGTACCCTATTTCCTACCATCACTGGACCATCAGGGCATCAGTTGGCTCCTTTGTCCAATCCAAGCAGTGACCTCAGTAGTTTTTTCACCAGATGGAAACACACAACCTATTACTTATTCAAGGACCACATCAGAAGCTGCTCTTCCAATCCTAAGCACGCACAGGGATGGGGGAGCGGGCTTACAAATCCTTAGAAGCGGACAAAGGAAAGAGTGACAGACATGCCCTGAGTCCAGCTTTTTCTCCAGGCCCCGTGCCACCCCCGCTTCCATGCTGGGAGATGAACATGCAGGTGTATCCAGCTGTGGCCCAAGTTACGCAACCTCAGAGGTTTTTTTTTGCTGGGCTGGCACACGGGCATTTCAACACCCAGACAAATATGGGTTATTCAGAGGGCAGAGTGGAAGGAGCTAGGGGCAGGGAGGAGGGACAGGTGTGGTCCAGCCCCAGGCAGACCAGGTTTTAGGGCAGAGGAGGACTTTGAAAGAGTTGAACCAGGAGCACTTGAAAAGTGGACTGAGTTAAGCAGGACCCTGAGGGATGGCCTCCGATCAGCCCAAGGGCAGTGGTGGGGGGAGGTGTGTGGAAAGGATGGACTTGCTTGTTCTCCTACCCCCAGGGAAGGCAGGGGGTCTGCACTATTTCATTCCCAGGCCAGATCATCTTAGCAGCAAGCAGAGGGCCTGAAGACAGCCAGCGTTCAGACTATATCGACCAAACTGATGCAAATAACCTCACCCAGGAAGGTGGGCAGAGATTACCACCACAGAGAACAGAAGCCACTACCTTTTACTGGGGACGGAGCACGTGCCAGGCACCAGGCGAAACACTTTACATACATTTTTTTCACGTAATCCTCTCAGAACCAAGAGAAGTGGGTCCTGCTATTATTATCCCTGTCTTGTCAATGTGAAATCGGGCCTGCGGGAGGCAGGTTGGGCAGTCAGCTGGCTGTTAGCCCCACAGTTACAGCTTGGCGCTGAGGGGCCACGGAGACGCCACCCCACCAGACAGAGCTGAAGACAAATGTTCACCTTCAAGTTGAGGCCACCTCAAGGAGGGAGGCCAGGAACCAGCCAGGAAAAAGCGTTGAAAGCACCTTGGGGAATTCCCTGGTGGTACAGTAGTTAGGACTCTATGCTCTCCTTGCCGAGGGCCTGGGTTCGATTCCTAGTCAGGGAACTAAGGGTCCCAGAAGCCAAATGGCCTGGCCAAAAAGAAAGAAAGAAAGAAAGCGGCTTGCATGGGACTTCTCAGGGCAGCCATGACCTCGGGTGCCCGCTTGGGGTCAGAGGACAAACAGCTGATTCAGGCCAATGCAATGTCCTCTCTGCTCAATGGGGTTTTGTTGACTGAAGTTTGCAGGCTTATGGGTTTCTGTGCAATCTAGATTAGAAACACTGTGTCCAGAGTTTTCCAGCCAGGCACTTCTGAGGCAGCTGGGGAGGGTGGTGGTGGGGATTCATAGCTCCTTTAATTGCCCAAATAAGGGACCCAATGTGATTTTCACAAGCAGAGGAGCAGGTTGTTTTGTTTCTGCCCACATGGCCAGGCTGGACGGCACTGCACACCCGGGGCCCTGTTTCCAGTCCGCATCTCTCCTGTTCCTGACCCCTGCAAAGCCTCTCTCCTGACCACACAGTCTCTGATGCAATAGAACCAAGTTTCCACACTCTTCTTTGAAGCATTCCTTTCACACGGACAAGAGACTTCCTCTTGAGGCCTCTGCTGCCTGAGCTGACCCTGGAGCCCCCAGTCCTCCTCCCCCACCTCCTGCTCACCGGGTGAGACCACAAGTGGGGCACCCCTTCTGATGGCCCGAGGCATTTGCTGTTGATCAACAGCAACAAGGGCTCCATACAAAGGACACAGACTTCTAAGGATTTTGCCTTAAACCATAGACACAGGCCATTCGCCCTAGGTACCCCGGGCCTATTTGGGGAGTTTCGGTAGGAATTCAGAATAGGAGGGCAGGTGGCAAGAAGAAGGCTGTGTTCTCCATAAGGGAGGGCCTGGGGCTTCAAGCCCAGCATCCCAAGGTCACCACAGGGCTGCGCAGCGTGGGCTCACTGCCAGGAGTATCTACCGAGCTCCCAGGGATGAGACAGGAAACCGCTCCAGTCCACGCTCTGAGGGTGCACCCTCTCAGTCCTCAGGGCATTCCCCTCTGCGGCTCCCAGCAGCTGGGAGGATCTGCATGTAGACAGCAGTGGGGCAGCAGGGATTCAGGACCTGAAGCGAAGTCAGGGAGACGGACACTCTGGGTGCAGTGCAGCTCAGCAAAGTGTGGATACTCACACTCATGCGCTCAGGTGCTGCTAAACGACGCCAGGGCTTTGGTGGGACTGCCCCCGTGGCCCGGGGGCTAAGACTACCCCCCAGCATGCTCCCAACGCTGGGGGTCTGGGTTCCCTACCTGGTCAGGGACTAGATCCCACAAGCTGCAACTAATGACCCTGCATGCGACAGCAAGGACTGAAGACCCCGCATGCTGCAGCTGAGACCTGATGCAGCCTATTAAACAAACAAATTAAAAGAAAAAAAGAGGACCCCTGTGCATAGACCCAGCTTCAAGCACACAGTGGAAAATCTCTTTCTCGAGGCTCCACAGCTTGGAAAGCAGAGTCTACGAACGGCGTCTCAGGCCCTCGGCCCCACAGCTGGCCGCCTCTGTGCCTCACCAAACGCGCGCGCCTGCAGTCGTCACAGGCGAGCCCGAGTGTCTTCTCTTAGGGGGTGAGGATTTTACCACACGACTTGTGGGAGTACACAGACCTCCACGCCACAGCACCAAACTGACCTGTGCAAGCGGTGCTGGCGTGTGACACAAGCCTGCACGACGGCCTGGCCGTGGTGCCGGATGTGTGGAGGTGGGCCAGGCCTTCGGTGTGGGTAGTTAACAACCAAGTGTCCCAGCTGCTCTCAGGAAGCAGGCCCTCTCGGTTCCCCTCACAGCTCCCCTCTCTGCCTCTCCTTCCCTTCTCTGTCTGTCAATCATCCTATGAGTGGTCCCCAGCCAGTTTCAGAGGTGGACACAATACCTGCTACAGCTGACACCCCCCCGAGCCGGCCCAGCTTTCCCAGGGCCGGAAGTAGCCCATCAGAGCCTTTGCGCCCCTCCTCATCTCACCATCTCGCAAAGCTGAGAGAGTTTGAGGTGAAAGGGAGTAGTAGCCACAAGAAAGCAGCGAGGCAGCAGGCCTGGATCCGGATACACCTGTGAGCCTCAGTCACCTAGCTGGACCGCTCAACCGGCTGTGGTCAAACTAACGCCCCAGCACTGCCGCCGCCCCCCCTCGGGGGCAGAATCACCCATGCTGACACGTGGTAATAATAATGATAGCTAACACCAACAGGAGCGGGTTTTATGTACCAAGCCCTGTCCTAAGGACTTTTCAAACAGAAGCTGATTTAATCCTCTCAATTCTGAGGTGGGTGTTATCATTATTTCTGTTTTACAGATGAGGAAATGAAGCCCCAAAGAGGTTAAGCAGCTTGCTCAAGGTCACATGGTTACCTAGTGGCAGAGGCAGGATTTGAACCCAGGGCATCATCTCAGTACTATCCTGCCATGTTTCAGACAGGGTTTCCCCAGTGGCCCGGATTTAAGGACCGATTCTGCTCCTCTTTCTTATTGTAAATGGAACGCTTTAAAAAAAAATTTTTTTTTTTTTTTTTTTTTTATTTTTGGCCACACTGAAAGGCATGTGGGATCTTACTTCCCAGACCAGGGATCGACCCCCACCCCCTGCATTGGAAACTCTGAGTCTTACCCACTGGACAACCAGGGAAGTCCCAGTAAATGAAATGCTTTTAGAAGTGGAGACGCTGTAAAAGCAAGGAAGCCTGGTACAGTTTTGATTTGTAAACTCTATTTTATACATCCTTATTCTAATTCACTCAGTATGACAACCAACAAGTTCAACAGCTTGGAGAAACAACATCTGTTGGGCACCTATATATGTTGCCTAGTCTCATGAAATCTCCAAGATAGCCTCGCAAAAAATCCAATGACAGTGCCCATTTTATGGATGAGCAAACAGGGGCACGGGAAGAAAGGACTCACTTGCTCAGTAGCAGAAATGGGATTGGAATCCAGGTGTGCCTCTGATTTCAAAGAGTTGGAACAGCAACCAGACGAAAGGGGAAGTAAGGATCAGGGGAAGTTAAGGATCCCGAAGAGTGGAGGGCGGGAAGGGAGGGCGCCACAGAAGCAGATGTGAGCACCAGACAGGGGACCTGGCCAAGGAGGATGATGCTCCCGGGTGACTCCGGGTAGGGGGTCCTTCGGTGACTCCCAGCCCCTGGGGCTATCCCACCACGTCTGGGCAGGGGGTGCAGGCTGAGCCGGCCCGCTAGAGTGAAGAGGCGGAGGGAGAATGGGGCACCGGCCGCGGTTCCTGAGTCCTGCTCTGACTTGCCGTAACACCAGAACCCCAGTGTTTACCGGACGGCATCAAGGGCCCCTCCACCCCACGCCCACCGCGGCTGGCTCTGGTCAGCATCAAAGACAAGCAGATGTACAGGCGGACCAGCGGGCAGCCAGCACCGGGGGTGGGGGACATGGGGGTAGCGTCACCGCCGAAAGGGCGCCGTACCAGGGGGCGAAGGAGCGGCCCAAAGACCCCCTCCCTGCCCATTAAAAGAACGGAAGAAAGAAACCTGCGGCTCCACAGCTCTCCTCTCCTCTCCTCCCTCCCTCCCAGCAGCGTGCCGGGAGGAGGAGGGCTCCTCATGGACCCCAAGCCTCCGACAGACCCCCTCCCTTCCCCTTTCCTTTGTCACCACCACCTCCGCCAGAGCCACTTCTCCGGCCCCCTCCCCTCCCCCAGAACCCCGCCCGCGTCCTCCGCGGGGTCGCCCAGCACTCACCGAGAGGCAGGCTGATCCGAGGGGTGAGCGCCCGAGAGGGAGACGGCGGTAGCAGCAGCAGCGGCGGCAGCAGCAGCAGCAGCGGCGGCAGCGTGCCCAGCGGGGCGGACGCTCGGCTCCCCCGGCCCATCGCGGCGCGCCGGACTCGGACCGCGGGGAGCGACGGCGTCCTCCGGGCTCGGCTCAGGTGGCTCTCCTGCACTCGCGGGCGGCAGCCCCGCCCCGAAGTCCAGCCCCGGAGTGGATCGGTCGCCCAGACCTGGAGGGCTGGAGCGGGGTGGGAACTGGGGTCACGTGGGCTGCGCGCACGCTCGCCCCTCCGCCTGCCCCCTCCCCGGCACCGCGGTCCTCCGCCAGCCCCGCTCGATCGAAGCTCGCCCGCGAGAGTAGCAGGGAGGGGCCGAAGGAGGAAGTTGACCCGCTGGTCCAGCCCCTCCCGGCTCAGCTCCCGGCCCGACCTGCCCCTTTCCCCTTCCTCCTTCCTGGGCGCTGGAGGCTCCAGGGGCGCCAGCGGGGGTGCACCTAGTTCGGTGAGCGGCAGGCAGGAGCCAAGCGGGGCTATTAGCAGCAGCAGAGGCCGCGGGCGCACGGGGGCGCGGAGGAAAGCAGACCCCTGCTTCCCCGCCCCTACCTCTCAGACCCTCCCACCGCCGCCCCGGCCCCTTCCGGCTCCTCGGGGACCCTCAGCGCGTTTGTTTGGGATTACGTGTGGGTCTCTCCACTGTGAGCGCGCGTCTTCTCTCTTTATCCCTGCCGGCCCCCGCTGCCCCCCCTCCAGTGCTCCTGGCACCCACATATCGGTAACCAAATGAACTTCGCCGAGCTGCTGCGGACTCCGAGGCTAGCTGCTTCTGCACTTAATTTTTGCATGGGTCAGTCCACTTTAGGTCTTGGCTGAGGGTTCACTCCAGGCTTGACACTTAATCTAGATGCCCGCGTGGTCATCCACGCTTGGAATTCTGTCCACACGAAGCCAGATCTCGGATGGGGGGAATCCGGGCAAAATTAGCTTAAGTGGGATAATAGGATTTAATGTACTGCCAAGGGCGTGAGACTTTCTCCACAACTGCACGTGGCCTCGCAGCGGATAGTACTCCCTAAGGCTGGAATCCCAGAGGCACCCACCCCCGGTTCTCCTGCGTCCCCAGGGGTAGAGTTCGGTTGTGCTGAGACCGGGGGTTTCAAACTGCGCACAGGATCCCTGAGTGGATCTTTGCTGCCGCTGCTGCTAAGCGCTTCAGTCATGTCCGACTCTGTGCGACCCCGTAGACGGCAGCCCATCAGGCTCCACAGTCCCTGGGATTCTCCAGGCAAGAACACTGGAGCGGGTTGCCATTTCCTTCTCCAGTAGTGAATCCCTATTAACGTTAAAACAAAGAAACTGAATGGAAGATACCAAAGTGCAATGATCATAGAAAGGATAAGGAAAATTTAGGAAACCCAGTTCAGCTTTTCTCAAACGAGCACAGGATCGCGTGCATGCATCGTGTGGTGCTTGGGTCATGTCTGACTCTGCGACACCATGGGCTGTAGCCCACCAGGCCCTTCTGTCCATGGGATTCTCCAGGCAAGAATACTGGAGTGGGTTGCCATGCCCTCCTCCGGGGGATCTTCCCAACTCAGGGATCAAACCCGTGTCTCTTGTGTCTCCTGCAGGAGGGTTCTTTACTAATAGCGCCACTGGGGAAGCCCTTGCACAGGATCACAGTAAAATGTAATTCTTCCTGTAGTCCAAGTCAAAAGGACTTGGAAAACCTCTGCCAGTCATTTCCATGGCAGTAGGCACAGTTTCTCCAGGAATTAGCCCGCAGTGGCTGGAAAGTTCCTCTTCACTCCCAGCCCACAATGAGCTTTCTCAGAGCCAGCACCATTGGCTCCTGCCCTACTCCCAGGGCCTCCCACAGGGTGACTGACAAGGGGTGGGCACAGTGCCCACATGGTCCCAGGTCTCCTCAGGCACAGCCAAGCTTCCATGATCTCTGTATCTCCACCTTCTAGACTGGTGGCCCCCTTTTTAAAGGGTCGTCCAGCACGGGACACAGAATTCCGCCTGGCATGTGGGCAGCACCAACTACCCATAGTTCTAGCATTACCCAGGCCTGGGACACTTTGCCGTATCAATGGTGTCAAAACCTCTTTAGTCAGTGACGTCCATGCTTCTGTCTGTAGCCAGGTGTGTGCTCAGTCAGTCATGTTGGACTCTTTGTGACCCCATAAACTGTAGTCCACCAGGCTCCTCTGTCCATGGGATTTTCCCCAGCAAGAATACTGGAGTGGGTTGCCATTTCCCCCTCCAGGGGATCTTCTCAACCCAGGGATCGAACCTGAGCCTCCTGCCTTAGCAGGTGGATGCTTTCCCACTGTGCCACCCATGAAGCCCTGTACCTAGGACCTATGTCCTAAATTCCAAGTGGCCTTGACATTTCTGCAAGGCTGTCTTATCTGAGAGGTATCTAAAATTCAGTGTGGTTCCAGAACATACTCCATCAGTGTGAGCCTCTCCATCCCATTTAATGGCAAGTCTGTCTTTGAACTGCTCAGGTTAAACACCTTAATTCCTTTCTCTTCTCTTGCTCCTCATACTCAATTCACTAGCAAATCTATAATCTGACCACTTACCACCTCCTGGGGTCCCAGTTACTGCCCGCTTTTCGTGTCCGACTCTTTGTGACCCCACTGACTGTAGCCCACCAGGCTTCTCTCCCTGTGGAGTTTTCCAGGCAAGAATACTGGAGTGTGTTGCCATTTCTTACTCCAGGGATCTTCCCAACCCAGGGATCGAACCCGCATCTCTGGCATGTCCTGCGTTCAGGCAGGTTCTTTACCACTAGCACCACCTGAGAAGTCTCTACCCTTGTTGTTGTTCAATCGCTCAGCCGTGTCTGACTCTTTGCAGCCCCATGAAGTGCAGCATGCCAGGCTTCTCTGTCCATCACCAACTCCCTGAGTTTGCTCAAACTCATGTCCATCGAGTCGGTGATACCATCCGACCATGTCATCCTCTGTCATCCCCTTCTCCTCCTGCCTTCAATCTTTCCCAGCATCAGGGTCTTTTCCAATGTGTCAGCTCTTCGAATCAGGTGGCCAAAGTATTGGAGCTTCAACTTCAGCATCAGTCCTTTCAATGAATATTCAGGGTTGATTTCCTTTAGGATTGACTTGTTTGATCTCCTTGCAGTCCAAGGGACTCTCAAGAGTCTTTTCCAGCACCACAACTGGAAAACATTGAATCTTCAGTGCTCAGCCTTTTTTATTGTCCAGCTCTCACATCTGTACATGACTAGTGGATTCCAAACCATAGCTTTGACTACCCTTGGGCTTTCCTGGTGCCTCAGCTGGTAAAGAATCTGCCTGCAATCCGGGAGACTTGGGTTCGATCCCTGGGTTGGGAAGATCCTCTGGAGAAGGGAACGGCTACCCACTCCAATATTCTGGCCTGGAGAATTCCGTGGACTGTAGTCTATGTGGTCACAAGTGGTCGGACACGACTGAGCGACTTTCACTTTGACTACCCTTGAGCTGTTCTCAAACTGTTCTCAACTCAGCAGCCAGTGAGCTTTTCAAAAACAAAGTCAGGTCATGGCACTCCTGTGCTCGAAACCCTCCAGTGGTTCTTACAGTGGTGTGCAAGGCTCCAGGTTACCTCGCCCCCACGGCCACTGCATCATCCATTGCTCTCCCCACCCCCACTCACTCTACCCCAGGCATTCGCGTGGACGAACACTCCTGTGTTAAGACCTTTGCCCTGGCTCCTCCCTCTGCCTGGAATTCTCTACCCAGAAAGTGATTGAGTTCCGTTTCCTTCAAATCTTTCCTCAAAGATCACCTTCTTAGTCATAAAAAAAGAACAAAATAATGCCATTTGCAGCAACATGGATGCACCTAGAGATTATCATACCGAGTGAAGTTAAGTCAGACAGAAAGACAAAGATCACGTGATGTTGTTTATATGTGGAATCTAAAAAAAGGCTACAACAGATTTGTGGACACAGCTGGGAAGGAGAGGGTGGAATGAATTGAAACCTGTACATTACCGTATGTAAAACAGATAGCTAATAGGAAGTTGCTGTGTAACAACTGGGAGCTCAACCCAGCGCTCTGTGACCACTTAGAGGGGTGAGATGGAGGTTCCAGAGGGAAGGGATATATGTATACTTGAGGCTGATTTACTTTGTTGTACAGCAGAAACCAATACAACATTTAAAGCAATTATCCTCCAATTAAAAATAAATTTAAAAAATAAATATAAAAAGGCTACAAATGAACTTATCTACAAAACTGAAATTACAGAGTTACAGATGTAGAAAATAAACTTATGGTTGCAGGGTAGAGGGGAGGGAGGGATAAACTGGAAGATTGGGTCTGACATATACACACCACTATGTACAAAACAGAGAACTAATAAGGACTTACTGCATAGCACAGGAAATTCTACTCAATACTCTGTAATGACCTATATGGAAAAAAAAATCTAAAAAAGTGGATGCATAATTTTGTATAAAAGATTCACTTTTCTGTGCTCTTGAAACTAAAACGACATTGTAAATCAATTATACTCCAATTTAAAAAAAGAAAAAAGATCACCTTCTTGAAGAATCTGAAGTTCCCCCAATATTCCCCTTTCCCTGAGATGTTTTTTCGAAGTGCTCATCATCTTCTAATACACTATATGGTTTGCTTATTTGTTTTGGTTTTTCTTTATTGTCTGAACCTCCCACCTGCCTTCTCACCCCCAAAAAATGTTGACTGAGGAGGGCAAATATTTTTGCTCCTTTGGCTTGTTAAATAAGCTATCCACAGCCTCTAGAACAGTGCCTGCCATATGGTTAACCCTCAGTCAGTACTGGCTGAGTGAATGAACAAATGAATGCAGCCTCAGAGTCACGGAATACTGCGGGCCCATGTCAACTAACAACTAGAGCTCCTTTTTGATATCAACTTTGGTCTGGAATTCCCTGAAACCAGAAATGATGCAATTAACTTTTTAAATCTGTGCATAAGACTTTGTATTGATCTCCTTTAAATCTATTGGTTCTGGTCCAGATCTCATCCTATTGAGGTCATTGTGAATATTGATTCTATCATACAATTGGCTTCCCCTCCCAGTTTTGAGTCATCCATAAATCTGATAAGCACTCTTGACCATTATTCAAGTCACTGATAAAAATATTAGATGAGCAGACCTGGCACCCACTTCTTGGTTTCTAAATATCACTCTTCAATAAAAGGCAACAGAACTCCTTGGAGAAATGAAAGGGAAAGTACAAAGTGAACCTGGAACGTTGTGTTGGGCCAGAAAACAAGGAAGTGACTAAAGACTAATGGGGTCATGTCAAAAGGATATAGGGCCAGCTTGATGACTGAACTTGGGACAATTTGAGCATCAGAAAGCAAAACGAAGTAATGGATTCTAATGCATAAAAATAAAACAATCCATTAGTCTACAGTAAAACTCAGCAAAGCAGAGAGAGAAAGAAAAGGGCTAGAAGGAATAATTTTCTCTATAGAAAAGTGCTGCCTGATAGACGTAAAGGAAATGATAGACTTAGAAAATCTAGATTCAAGCAAGGATAACTAATGGATGCTAAACCTTTCCGTGGAAGATTGTTAGGAAACTACGTTAACAAGATCTCTGAGATTTCTCTGGTTGTCCAGTGGCTGAGATTCAAAGCCTCCACTGTAGGAAGCGTGGGTTAGATCCTTGGTTGGGGAACTAAAATCCTACATGCTGTGTGGTACAGCCAAAAAAGCCCCAAAAGGAAACAAAGTCTCAAAGTCTGACCCACAGATGACTTACTAATGACTAGTGGGAAAATGTTTCTCTAAGGGAGCACTGACCACTATCTTTTTTCCCCCAGTGGCCACCATATTAATCAAGTGGCCAAAAGTAACATCATTGGTAGTGAGACTACCTGATATCATTCACCTCCTGATATGATTCAATAAAAAATGCACAACTCATCAACAATTGTATCAAAAGTATGTAACCCAGATCTAATCATGAGGACACAATAGGAAACATTCAGCTTCTACAAGACAAATAGCTTGGACTCTTCAAAAAGGTCAAACTGATGAAAAGACAAAAAGGACAAGAAAACTGTTTTAGGATAGAAAACGAAAAAGAAAAAAAAAAGAAGAAAATGAAAAAAGACATGATGATCAAATGCAATATGTGAACCTTGACTGAAATCCTGAAGGAAAAAAAAAAGCCACAGAGCAATTGAGAAATTTTAACACACACTGTGTATTAGATGATATTATGGCATTATTGTTCATTTTTTATTTACAATAATGATACTGTGTTCTTAGGAGAATGTCATTGTTCTTTGGAGATGCCTGCTGAGTTCTGTCGACGTGAGTATCATAATGTCTACAACTTACTTTCATACGATTAAGCCAAAACAAGTGGGTTGTGAGTATGCATTTGTGTATTAGAAAGAGTGTGAGTGCTACTATGGCAGAGTTTTTAACAGCTGGTTAATATAGAAAGTTATGGGTGTTTTTATATCATGTTTTATAAATTTGCATGGGAAAATTGAGGGAGACATTTCCAAAACCAGAGCCTATTGGAGACCTCCATCCAGGTTGAAACTGATCAACATCCTTTGTGGGCTGAATCATGTGTTAGCTATGGTGTCTTCCTTACTGCACCATTCAGCCCACATTTCTTCATATTATCCATAATAATAATATGAGGGCCTTCCCTGACAGTCCAGTGGTTAGGACTCCACAGTCTTGCTGGGTTCAATCCCTGGTCGGGGAACTAAGATCCAACAAGCCACATAGCATGGCCAAAAATATAATAACAGCAACAATAATAATAATATGAAAAAATTATAAGAAATCTTACTGAAATCAAGGTCCTAGCTATAGCTATAGCACTGACTCATTGGAAAAGACCCCGATACTGGCAAAGACTGAAGGCAAAAGAAGTGGGTGGCAGAGGATGAGATGGTTACATGGTATCACTGACTTAATGGATATGAATTTGAGCAAACTCTGGGAGATAGTGGAGGACAGAGGAACCCAGTGTGCTGCAGTCCATGGGGTCAAAGTCTGACACCACTTAGCTACTGAATGACGACAACTATCTATAGCGTTTCCTTCTATCTTCTGCTTACTGCTTGCTATTACCTAGAACAGGGCCTGATGAGTGGCATATGTTTGATTAGAATTTGTTGAGTGCCAGAATCTCCACATCAGGTCTCCCCTCAAGCAGCAACCAGGCTGGTTTGCCCGAGTGTCTTGGCAACACATGGGTGCTCCTCTCTGAGAGGAGGCAGGGCTGATGTAGTCTCACTTGGTAGTTAATTATATCCCACTCAAACATTTCAAGTGTGTCTTCTGCCAACTCGGTGCAAGCCCCTTGAAGACAGTGACGGGTCTTGCCCCTCGAACCCCCACTGCCTCACATGGCACTCCAGTAGGACCTCCACAGGGCGGACAAAATGCGGTACCTGTTGGCCTGGAGACAAGCCCTCTAACTCATGCCCCAGCATGGCAGCCTTGGGCCCTGTGGGTTCCCCTGTCTTCTGCTGGCATGCTAATTTGTTCTCCCCAGGGTGAAAAAAAAAAAAAGGAGGATGACTGACAGAGAAAAACCTCATTTGAGCTGACTTCCTGTGGGCTGAAGAGTGGTTCCCAGGCCAACACTGTGTCTCCTGTTCCCCTCTGCCGCCCTTGGATGTAGGCAAGTCTTTCTCAGCCAGAATGCCGGTGTTTATAAAGAGCTCAGGGGGCCACTTGGAAAGAGTGTAGAAAGAAACAAAGCGAAACCAACGGTTCCTCTGAGCCCCCGGCCAGCAAGATGCAGTCAAGTCTGACTTCCTTTCTCTGTCCACACTCACACAAGTCATTCCCCATCCATCCTCTCTCTCCTTACTTTCTCTCTGAGGGTCTCTCTCTCCTGTACACACAGTGAGAGTGAAAGTGAGTGAAGTAGCTCAGTCGTGTCCGACTCTTTGTGACCCCATGGACTGTAGCCCACCAGGCTCCTCCCTCCTTGGGATTCTCCAGGCAAGAATACTGGAATGGGATGCCATTTCCTTCTCCAGGGGATCTTCCCCACCCAGGGATCGAACCCGGGTCTCCTGCATTGCAGGCAGATGCTTTAACCTCTGAGCCACCAGGGAAGCCCAAGCACACACATAAGAAGGATAAAAATGCAAGAAGGAGAGGTAAAATGTGCACAGGGATAGAACCCAGGCCTCCCGCATTGCAGGCAGATTCTTTTCCAGCTGAGCCACCGGGAAAGCCCAAAATATACCCAGGAATACATGGAAAGAGGCCAGACAAAATGGGGCCACATGTCTGAAGGCAGCCAAGGAAACTTTAGGGATGACAAGAGTATTTTGTATCTTAATTAGGGTATTGGTTTCCCAAGTGTAAACAGATTAAAATTTTTTGATCTGTACACTGAAGATCTATGCATTTTCCTGTATATAAATTTCTACCTTATATCTATTATTGTGGGGGGGGGGTGGGGGTAAGCAAGGAGACCAAAAGGTAAAAAATAATAATAATAATAAAACACCTCACCTGCAGGATCAGGTGAAAGAAGAAAATGAGACTAGCTATGGGCCGGAGTGGGGGGTGGGTATGGGAGGGGAGCTTTTCCAGGTTTTCTAGGTGGTAAAGAACCCACCTGCCAAAGCAGGAAACATAAGAGGTGCAGGTTATATCCCTGTGTTGGGAAAATCCCTGGAATATGAAATGGCAACCCACTCCAGTATTTTTGCCTGGAGAATCCCAGGGACAGAGGAGCTTAGTGGGCTACAGTCCGTGGGGTCGCAAAGAGTTGGACAAGACTGAAGCGACTTAGCATGCACATATCAGGGGGAGAAGGTGAAGAGAAATAAGACAGGCTACAAGAGAAAATGGGGCTTTCTAGGTGGTGCTAGTGGTAAAGAACCCACCTGCCAATGCAGGAGACACAAGAGACATGGATTTGATCCCTGGATCAGAAAGATCCCCTGGAGAAGGGCATGGCAGCCCACTCCAGTGTTCTTGCCTGGAGAATCCCATGGACAGAGGACCCTGGCAGGCTACAGTCCATGGAGCTGCAAAAAGTCGGACACAACTGAAGCGACCTAGCATGCACATACACAAGAGAAAATAAAGCAAAGTGTGGCTAAAAATATAAGGCCTCTGTAACCTGCTCAGTTACAAAGGAATAAGGCAGTGTGGGCTCAGGGCAAGTGCTGGCCGTGCAATGGTCCATCCAGACCACAGTCAGCCTCTTGAGCTGTCAGTATCATTAACCATCTATAGGTGCAGCCTCTGCCCAGGCACAGGCCCGCCCTGACCTGGGGCATGGATGGCTCCTGCCAGCCTGCCCCCAGCCCGGCCTGCCAGCCCTCATTTCCACCCAGGGTATCCTGGCTCTCACACAGTCCTACTCTGGGAGTCATGGCTTTGCTTTGTTTCCCGGCCGTGGAGGAGGGGCCTCTTGCCAAGCCCAGTGGAGCTTGAACCCAAGGTCTCACCCGCCCCATCCTGGAGTAACACTTAAGCTCCTCCCATCTCTGGGTTCTGGCTGGCAGGCTGCCTGGCAAGGCCCCACAGACATGCACTGGCTGTAGCCCAGCTCCCCAGGCCTTGGCCCCCTGCCACCATCCCCTCGTCGCCCTGAGCCCTCCTCTCATGCCAACCTGCAGCTGCAGCTCCCCTCCCTGCTCAACTGGGCACAATGCTGCTGTCTCCTCCCCAGGGGTTGGGCTGCAGCATCAATACATTTTGATGAGAAAGCGACACCAGCTGGCACACCCTGCGTGTGCTTTTAAATCGGCCAGTGACTTCCAGATCCCGGGGGCTGGGAGTGTCCCTGGGGCAGTACCCTCTGCAGTGGAGGGCACTCACGGGGCCAGCATGGGCACCACCTTCGAGTCTCACCAGTGACTTTAACCAGGGTCTAGCAATGAATGTAAATGGGCCTCATCTCTCTTCTGCAAACTGTGCTCCTCTTCACTGGTCCCTTATGTCTCTTTCTTTTTCAAAAATGTTTATTTACTTACTTGGCTGTTCCAGGTCTTAGTTGCAGCATGTGGGATCTAGTTCCCTGACCAGGGTTTGAACCCAGGCCGCCTGCATAGGGAGCACGGAGTCTTAGCCACTGGACCACCGGGGAAGTCCTGGTCCCTTATGTTTCTTGCTCTGTGAAGTGGTTCGAATCCAGGGATGAGGCACACCAGTTCTTCCATAAGAATTAGAATTTCAGCACCATCTGTTATTTTGGGGACTGTAGCAAGCCACGGGATCTCTCAGAACCTCAGCTTCCCCATCTGTGAGATGGGAATGCTAACAGTACTGCCTGGGCTGTCAGGAGAGCTGAGGAGACAGGGCTCACAAGGCGACGGGCAGCCCCGGTGCGTGGTGAAAGCCCAGCGAACAAAGCCACACGCGTTATATTATGGGTTCGCCTCATTTACCTAAACATGGCCACAGCCATCCTAAGATGTCCAAGCTAGAGGACCCTCTTCTGGGCTCTCTGCTCAGGTTCGGCCACCTCCTACCAACCCAGTGCTGAGCCTGCAAGTCTCATGGGGAGAAGGAACCGGCCCGCCCAGCCCAGGCCCTGGGTGCGCCTGCTGCGGTGAAGAGCTTGCTGCCCGCCCCAGCGCCACCCCCACCGGGGCCTGTCGGGGCCTGAGTTGGCCACTCCCTGGGAGGGGAGCCCCCTGCCCCACAGGGCTGTGGTGCAACCAACCAGGCTCAGCTTGTCCCTGACTCGACACGGTAGAACATGGTAGGTTGCTGCCATCACGCCCGTGCTCCCGATGCAAGTTCCAGAGGGGCTGTCTGCCTGGCCCCAGGTCTGTCCTCCGGGGGTCCTGGAGAGCCTGGCTGATAGGCCTGGCTGACGCGTGGCACCTGTCACCCCAAAGGGGCACAGTTACTGTCTTGTGACTCTCTTTCCCCTGAAACCACTGCAGCCGCTCAGAGGTATGACGCAGACATCCTAGGCCAGGTAAAGATGAGAAGCAAGGAGTATAAGCCTCTAGGACAGTCTGGTTTTAAGTCTGGCTTATGAGACCCTTCCAGTCCCAAGATCTCGAGAAACCAGGAATCTACCTCCCCATTTGTCCCCAGTTCTTCCTCTTTAAGTCCCACTCTGAGCCCTAGACCCCTGGCCATTGCTACATGGAGGGAGAGAAGACCTAGCCAAGGCCTTTCATCACTCCCAAGAAGGAACCTTCCTACTCAGAGGACCAAGGCTCTCTCATCCCAAAGAGGTGGGTGGCCCAGAGGTTAAAGTGTCTGCTTGCAATGCAGGAGACCTGGGTTTGATCCCTGGGTTGGGAAGATCCCCTGGAGAAGGAAATGGCAACCCACTCCAGTACTCTTGCCTGGAGAATCCCATGGAGGGAGGAGCCTGGTAGGTTACAGTCCATGGGGTCGCAAAGAGTCGGACACGACTGAGTGACTACACACACACACACTACATAAAACTTAGTGGGGTTTCCTGGTGGCTCAGATGGTAAAGAATCTGCTCACAATGCAGGAGACCCGGGTTCAATCCCTGGGTAAGGAAAATCTCCTGGAGAAGGGAATGGCAACCCACTCCAGTATTCTTGCCTGGAGAATTCCACGAACAGACGAGCCTGGTGGGCTACAGTCCGTGGGGTTGCAAAGAGTTAGACAGGACTGAACAACTATGGTATGACGCAGACATCCTAGGCCGGGTAAAGATGAGAAGCAAGGAGTATAAGCCTCTAGGACAGTCTGGTTTTAAGTCTGGCTTATGAGACCCTTCCAGTCCCAAGATCTCGAGAAACCAGGAATCTACCTCCCCATTTGTCCCCAGTTCTTCCTCTTTAAGTCCCACTCTGAGCCCTAGACCCCTGGCCATTGCTACATGGAGGGAGAGAAGACCTAGCCAAGGCCTTTCATCACTCCCAAGAAGGAACCTTCCTACTCAGAGGACCAAGGCTCTCTCATCCCAAAGAGGTGGGGCCCTCCAAGCCCCTGTGGTTCCGTGTCACCTTAGGTCACCTGGTGGTTCCGGCTCTTACTTCAAGAGAGCCTTGCTGTTGGTTCCAGCACTGCCTTTGAAGAGTGGGCCTAGACAGGTGAGCCCATTGGGTGGGGGATGGATGGGTGGGTTCCGTTGATTTCCTGTGGCTCCAAAGACTCCTCTGATAGAATGGAAGGAAGAATGTATTACTGCCGCAGTGTGCCCACCTGCCAGCCTAGACCATGGCACCAGAACAAGATGCTCACAAAAAGCCGGTATGTGGGTAGCACCCCAGATCCATGCTCAGACAGGGATCTTACACAGCAGCTCTCCAGGCCTGAGACTCCTGGGATGCCTGGCAGCACCCCAGTACTGAGCACCAGGCTGGAGGACACCATAAGGCTCTGAGTGGGTGCAGCTCAGCTCTAGCAAAGGAGTTGGGGGAGGAGGACTTGCCTGGTGGTTCAGTGGCTACTGATCTCCCAATGCAGGGGGCCCAGGTTTGATCCCAGGTCAGGGAACTAGATCCCACATGCCACGACTAAAGATCACATATGCCAACACTAAGACTGAAGATCCCACATGTCACAAGTAGGACCCACCACAGTCAAATAAATAAACAAAAATATTTTTTTAAAAAAGGAGGGGCTCTAAGGGGCCTGGACCCAGGGCCTGATCCACCCAGTCCACTCTGCAAGGGAGCAGACCCACCTTGCTTCTCAGGCTCTTCCTCTATGAACACTGCCTTCACTTTTTCTTTACAGCCTGCGAGCAGTGGAACAGAGCAGGGAGTCCCTTAACCAACAGAGTCGGCCTCAGTGAGATGTGAACCCCAAGAATGATGACAGTAATCAGAGCTTTTATTTGATTTCAAAGAGATTGTTGCCCTCCTCCCCTCCCCAACCCCAAAAAAAGTGAAGATAATTTCTTTGGGGTGTTTTCGTCTGAAGACACAGGAACTTTTAGAATTAGTCTTTATTAGGTAAAAAGAAATACCAGAATTAAGAGTTATTATATACCTTGACACGAATTATCAGGCAAATTATGCCCACCTAAGGGCTTGCCCAATGGCTCAGCCAGTAAAGAATCTGCCTGTAATGCAGAAGACACAGGAAACTTGGGTTCAATCCCTGGGTTGGGAAGATCCCCTGGAGGAGGAAATGGCAACTCACTCCATTATTCTGGCCTGAAAAATCCCATGAACAGAGGAGCCTGGTGGCTATAGTCCACGGAGTCACAAAGAGGCAGACTTGACTAAGCATGCACGCCCACCTAAAGCAAAACTGATGTTTATAAGGCTAACATTTATTGAGTACTTTCTATAAGCCAGCCACTGAGCTGAGCTTTTTTACATCCAATCATTTACTTACATCTCACAACAAGGTGAAACAGGAATTACGATATTCCCACTTTATAGTTGAGAAATGGGGGCAGAGAGAGGTTCAGGGACGTGCTAAGGTCACATACGTGGCAAGTCAGTACTAGGACCAGAAACTGGATCGGACTCCAGAACCCTGTGGAGATGCTCTTCATACGGGAGAATTTCAACCAGGGTTTTGTCTCAAGCTATAACCATCCCCCTCTTGATAACATAAGCTACTGTGTTTTCCTCCCTCTCTCCCTACCCCTTTTTTCCCTTCTTCTTTCACTCATTCAATATTTCTTGTGCACTTGCTGCATTCTAAGCATCGCTAAAGTTGAAGAAACTAGCATGGTTCTGCCTTCACAGAGCTTCCAGTTCATCAAGATTCCTTAAATTCTTCCTCCCAGAGAATGCCCATTCTTGTCCACATTTCTTTAGACACTTTCACCCACTCATTCCTTTGTCTCTAACAATGGGCCAGCCCGGCAGAGCTCCAGACATGCTGCCAGGCTTCAAAGGCGAGAATCGTGCCATTTTCAACAGCCATTTCTGGAATGGTTCCCCTGAGCTGCCTCTGCACTCTGCTCAGGTTTCCATTAAGGCACTCGTGATTCTGTAGTGAAAGACTCATTTACACATCTCATCCCTCTCTTCTACTACAAGCTCCTTGAGTGCAGACACTAGGCCTGCCTAACTCAGGTTTTTAATCTCCATCCCCAGTGAAGAGTTTGGAAATAGCAGGCATCCAGGTGGCTCAGACAGTAAAGAATCAGCCTGCAGTGCAATGTTTGATCCTTGGGTAGGGAAGATTCCCTGGAAAAGGTAATGTCTACCTACTACTGGAATGACTACCCACTCCAGTATTCTTGCCTGGAGAATCCCATGGACAGAGTAGTCTGGTGGGCGACAGTTCATGGGGTTGCAGAGAGCTGGACACGACTGAGCAACTTTCATTTTCAGTAAATGTTTACTAAAATGAATAAGTGAGTTTTCTGTTCTAGCTGACTGTCTCAAATCATTTCCAAATGATTCATTCCAGTGTTCCTTCCTGGATCTTTTTTTCCACCTTCTCTTAACCTTTTCAAAGGAAAGGCACCTCTCTGATGTGGGAAGTCCCACTTCCCTGCTTTAGGGCAGCCAAAGGATTTCTTGCTCACACGGTCTCAACAGATTTGTTGGCTTCACAAGAGACAGTATTTTGGAAAGCTGCTGAATGCTTGTTTCCTTGGGGTTTTTTTTAGGGTAATCCCATCAGATAATACATTATAGCAAGAGTTCCAAGGTATAGGACCAGGGAGAGAGACTCTCTGTTTTCCCCAAGATGCAGCCTCCATTCCCCATCTTCAGTTCACCAGCTGCCAATGTCCTCATCTTTAGACTGCCTGTTGCCAAAAGTCTGAGCCCCAGAGAGACATACCCCAGATTTCCCTGTTGTTGTTGTTCAGTTGCTAAGCTGTGTCTCTTTGTGACCCCCATGGACTGCAGCACACCAGGCTCCCCTGTCCTACACTATCTCCCAGAGTTTGCTCAAACTCATGTTCATCATGAGTCAGTGATGCTATCTAACCATCTCATCCTCTGCTACCTCCTTCTTCTCAGATTTCCCTGAACTTTAGTAATAATAAGCACCAGTGCAAAGAATCGCACAGCCTGGAAGTCAGGAGACTGGGTTCAAATCCTGACCTTGCCAACTCATTATCATCTTCAGAAGTAATTTAACTTCTCTGGATTCTGTTTCTTCTATGAAAATAAGGGAGTGGGACTGGGTAGATTTCTAAACCAAAGGCTAAACCATCTCTGGGCAAAAAAAAAAAAAATTTAATTGTGCACTTCCTAGTCCTATGGCATTCGACCCTTATAAGAAAGTTGCAATTCAAAAGCCAAACAACATACATTACTGGTGAGGAAATGTGAGCAGAGGTCGATGACCTTACTCAGGTGACCCAGGCCCCTGACTCTTTTTGCCAGACCAAGATGGTTCCAGAGAGCCCACTGGGGCAGCCTCAGTTTCCAAGACCCCAACTTCCTTCCCTCCTAACCCACACATCCACGTTGTCACTCAGAGTGTAGAAGCTATGACAAAGAACCTGATTCAAGGGTCATAGCCAGGGCCCTATGAGGAGGGGCCCAGGCCTTTCTCAAACTCCGAACGATCTGCCTCCAGGAGGACCACTGCCTCTCAGTTGCAGTTTTGGCTCAGAGGCCCGGGGTGGCCATGGGAACGTGGGCCCAGCCTCCCGCGTTCCCATGACAACAGGCTCCCCCAGTGGCGGCGCGGGTGCCCATCAGAGCGTGCAGGTGGCGCCCTTTGGGAGAGGAGCCCGGCGGGAAGTGGGGGGCCGGGGCGGCGCCTGCCGCGGGGTGGCCTCCCCACTTCCGATCTCCTCCTCCCGGGGCCGCAGTTCCCGCCCGCCCTGTGCCCTTCGCCTACCTGAGAGTCACGGCCCGTGCGCGCCCACCGCCCACCACAGGGTCACCTCTGCGCGGCGGGGCGGCCCTTCTTCTCGGTGTTCCCAGACTCGTCCCTGCTTCCAGGCCCCGCCCGACGCACTTCCCGGGCACCTGGGATGTCCCTGCAAATACCCTCGGTCTGGCGCCGCGTCCCCGGAAATGCAGGGCAGCCGCCAAGCCCCGCCCCTGCCCATGTTGATGGAATTGTCCGGAGGCGCCCCCCGGGGCTTGCTCGCTGTCCAGCGGGCTCCCGCCTCCGCCCCCAGGCACTGATGGCGACGTAAGTCTCGCTACTAGTCCCAGTCCGGACACGTCCCCAAGACTGCTTGGCTGCCCTTAGGCCGTGGGGCCTATAGCCCCTCAGCACCACCTCCGTGTTCCGAGCATCGTCGGCCTGGCCTCACTTATGCCCTGCAGGCAGCAATCTCACTAGCTGGAATTCGGAGGATGGGGGTTGTTATCTTAGATCTGTTATTGAAACAGACTTGGGTTGCATTATCTACACAAGCTTGGTAAAGCCAAATCACTGACATCTACCACCACCCCGGGTTCCCTCGTGGCTCAGTGATAAAGAACCCACCTGCCAATGCCAGAGATGCAGGTTTGATCCCTGGCTGGGGAAGATCCCCTGGAGGAGGGTATGGCAATCCAGTATTCTTGCCTGGAGAATCCCACAGAGGAGCCTGGAGGGCTGCAGCCCATGGGGTCACAAAGAGTCGGACACAGACTTAGCCACTTAAGCAACAACTACCACTGAACACCAAACTGGCTGTGTAACCTAGGGGGAATGTCTTAACCTCTCTGAGCCTTGAGTTCTTCATCTGGAAGGTAGGCCTCAGAGGAGCAAGGGACCTCACAGGGTTGCGGTGAGAAGTGCAATTATGTAGGCACACACCTGGCACATGGTCAGCTCTTTATAATGGTAGCATTGTTTACGGTCAGAATCAAGGGAGAGCAGGCTACAGAGCCACCTGCATGAAACCACTCACTTCTCCACCCAGAAATTCTGCTCACCGCGTCCCCTAACCTGCCATGGGCGGGGCTGTGGGAGTGAAACGAAAGGAGGAGATCTGCGGGAGGGGTGAGAGATAGTTATAAATAGTATCTAGCATTTATCACGGAGAAGGCAATAGCAAGCCACTCCAGTACTCTTGCCTGGAAAATCCCATGGATGGAGGAGCCTGGTAGGCTGTAGTCCATGGGGTCGCTAGAAGTCGGATGCGACTGAGCGACTTCACTTACACTTTTCGCTTTCACACAATGGAGAAGGAAATGGCAACCCACTCCAGTGTTCTTGCCTGGAGAATCCCAGGGACGGGGGAGCCTGTTGGGCTCCTGTCTATGGGGTCGCACAGAGTCGGACACGACTGAAGCGACTTAGCAGCAGCAGCATTTATCAAGTGACCTTGGCTCTTCCCTCTCCAGCCCTTGCCTCCTGGCTTTGCTGTCTCAGGGTGGTTCCAGAAACAGCCAGTTCTGGGCATGCAAGCAGCTGAGCTGGCCAGAGATGGCCAGTCAAGGAGCTGGTGAAACCAGAGGCTGAGAGCCAGCTTTTTTCCTAGCCGGGCTAGCCTTAGGTGTCCTCTGTGGCCTCTCCTCTGGACGGAGGGGCTTGGGACTTCCCTGGCAGTCCAGTTGGTAAGGCTTCTGCACTTCCAGTGCTGGGGACATGGGTTCCCTCCCTGGTGGCAAGGTCCCACATGTTCTGTTGTTTGGGCAAAAAAATAGAGGAGGGTAAGGGACTACCAGACTCCCCACAGAATGCTCTTCCACATGTTAGGTAGGTAGAATAGGGAAATGGAGTCCAAAATGGCGGTGGCTAAAGAAACAAGGAAGGTCAAAGGAAGGTCCTAGGACCAAAGACTTCAGGTAGAACAAACAGCACTCCTGGCTAAGCTCAATTTGCATAGGGCGGGCCCAGGTGGAAGAAAACATATAAAAGGAAGAGCCAAAGCTCGCTCTCTCTCTCTCTCTTCCTCTTTCTCTCTCTCCCTCTCTCTCTCCCCATCTCCCACTCGCTCCTCCACTCTCTTCCCTTCAAATCTTTGGGTTGGCATGCCCTCACGCTTCGAGGATGGATTCTCCTGCTATCTTCTAAATAAAATAGAGCTGTAACACTGATTTGCCTAAGAGCTATAACACGGTTTGTCTAAGACCTGAGAGCGGTGACGCCCTGAGGGCTCTAATGTCGTTGCTCCAAATCTTTGTTGTGATGAGACAGAGAACTGGGAACATACACCCGCGTGACACACACATGGTTATTCTGTTGTCCATCAACAAACATTTGTGTGTGTGTGTGTGTGCGTGTATGTTGTATTAGTTGTTCAGTCGTGTCTGACTCTTTTTGACTCCATGGACTGTAGCCCCGCTAGGTTCCTCTCCATGGAATTCTCCAGGCAAGAATACTGGAGTGGGTTGCCATGCCCTCCTCCAGGGGATCGTCCCAACCCAGGGATTGAACCTGGGTCTCCTGCATTGCAGCTGGGTTCTTTACCATCTGAGCCGATTTCCCCTAGGACAGATATATATCACAGATGTTTTCCTGTAACATTAGAAATTCTCTCATACCTTCGTTTTTAGGGTATTCTATCATAGGGATGTGGCACACATTTTTAAGTAAATCTCTACTACTGGACATTGAAATTGTTCTTAATTGTTCATTATCATAAGAGTTCCACATTTTCTTTTTAAAAATATTTATTTACTCTTTGGCTGTGTTGGGTCTTAGGTGTAGCACTCCGGGATGGGGGCTTAGTTGCTCTGAGGCATGTGGGATCCTAGTTCCCCGACCAGGGATCGAACCCAAGTCCCTTGCATTGGAAGGCAGATTCTTATCTACTGGACTACCAGGGAAGTCCTCTCAATCATTTCTTTTTTTCCCTTGTATTTTACTTCCCTGCTCATACTCTCCAATTAGAAGTAGCTGTGTTCATAGCTAAGGTGGTGGGCTTCATTTGTCCAAATGGCTTTAAAAATAGTCCAATCAGACTCCTTTGGTGTTACAGTGAATAAGAACCCAGGGCACACGAGTTGGATCCCTGGTCCAGGAAGATTCCACTTGCTGAGGATCAGCTAAGCCCAGGCCCCACAACTACCGAGCCAGTGCTCTAAAGCCCCACGAGCTGCAACTACTGAGCCCACCCACCCTCGAGCCTGTGCTGTGCAACCAGAGAAGCAACCACTATGAAAAGCCCGCGCACCGCAACCAAGAGTAGCCCCCATTCACCGCAACTAGAGGAGGCCCGCGTGGAGCAACAAAGACACAGTGCAACCAAAAATTAACTAATTAATTAAAACAATTATTCCAATGGCTTTATTAAGTCTGCCTTCCAAACGCTGCTGAGGGTGGGAGGGAACAGGAAGAGATGCAAAACATCAACCCTGCCAAGTTTCAGGCACGTTGTGTCCTGCTGAGCCCGGGCTGTTCAGAGGAGCTCCTGGAATCCAGGCCCCCTCCCCCGTGGGGCCTCAGAGCTCCAGAGGGCTTGAGGCAATCCTGACCTTGTTCCGTGTCCAGCCCAGCCCAGAGCCTCCAGGAAAGAAAGCTGTCCACCTCCACATCACTCTCACCTCCTCTGGCTCTCCACCATCTTTTCTGCCTTCTCCCTCCTCCCTTTTCTGCCCCTTCTGCCCACTCCCTTTTCCTGTCTCTCTTCCTCCTCCAGGCTTCCTCCGACTTCCCTGGTGGCTCAGACCGCAAAGCGTCTGTCTACAATACAGGAGATCGGGGTTTGAGCCCTGGGTTGGGAAGATCCCCTGGAGAAGGAAATGGCAACCCACTCCAGTATTCTTGCCTAGAAAATCCCATGGACAGAGGAGCCTGGTAGGCTACAGTCTATGGGGTCCCAAAGAGTCGGACACGACTGAGCGACTTCACTTCACTTCAAGCTTCCTCCAGCTTTTTATGGAGAAAAGGGAAATATCTTTGATGCACTTTAAAAAGACCTTATCTTTAACATTATTGATCCCCCTCCACCCACCCCCTTTCCTGGCTATGGGACCTCAGGTGCAGAGAGGCTTGAGTTAATCGCCCTCACAGTTCTCAGCCTTATCGCCATGGTTGGCTCAGGGTCGCTTGATTAATGTGCTGTTCATTTCCTTTTATCTTTCCACGCCTCCTCCCACCCCTCCACTCACAGGCTACCATTTTAAGGTGTGTAGTATATGCTTTTGTTTGTGGGCATACTTGCAAGATATACTATAGAATTGTATACATGTACTTAAAAAAAAATTTTTTTTAATTTTGAAATAATTATAGACTCACAGAAAGTTACCAAAAAATAGCACATAGCGTCCCATGAGCTCTTTATCCAGCTTCCCTCATCGGTAACATTCTACAACCGTGTGTGTGTGCTCAATCCTCAGTCCTGTCCGACTCTTTTTATGACCACATGGACTGTAGCCCTCCAGGCTCCTCTATTGTAGGGATTTCCCAGGCAAGAATACTGGAGTCGGTTGCCGTTTCCTGTTCCAAGACTTCCTGACCCAGGGGACTCAGGGATGGAACCCGTGTCTTTTGCTTCTCCTGCATCATCAGGAGGGTTCTTTACCACTGAACTACCTGGGGAGCCCTAGAATTGTAAAACTGTAGTATGATAGCAAAACCAAGAGATTGACATTGGGATCATACTGTTAAATAGAGACCTTATTATTCAGTTTTCTCTTGCAGTTATGTGTGTGTGTAGAGTTCTATGCTATTTTGACCCCATGAATAAATTAGTGTAACTGTCACCACAGGCAAGATACAGAAGGTCTCATCTCCACGGGGATCTCCTGGTGGTGTCCTTTTATAGTCACGCTCCTCCACTCAGGTCCCTGGACCTGGCAACCACTAATCTCTTCTCCATCCCTATATTTCTGTCATTTTGGGAATGTTATGTAAATGGAAGCTTTTTTTTTTTTTTATTGGAGAATAGTTGATTTACAATGTTGTGTTAGTTTCTGCTGTAGAACAAAGTGAATCTGTTGTATATATACACTTATATCCACTCTTCTTTATTTATTTTAAAAATATTTTATTTACTTACTTGTTTGGCTGCATCAGGTCTTAGTTGCAGCACTTGGGGTCTTCATTGATTCTTGCAGGATATTTCGTTTTGTGACAACGGACTCCATTTGTGGTGCTCAGCAGTTGTGGCACATGGGCTGAGTTGCCCTAGGCATGTGGGGTCTTAGTTCTCGGACCAGGGATCAAACCCTGTGCCCTGCATTGGAAGGTGGATTCTTAACCACTGGACCACCAGAGAAGTCCCTGTCCACTCTTTGTAGATTCTTTTCACATATAGATCTTAACAGATTATTGGGTAGAGTTCCCTGTGCTATACAGTAGGTGCAAATAGACTGGTTTTGAGACTGGCTTCTCATTCATCATATTCCCCTTGAGATACATCCATGCTGTTGTAATCTACGGGCAGTTGTTTCCTTTTTATTACTGTTTTGTATTCCATGTTATGGATGTACCAGAGTTTAACTGTTCACCCACTGAAGGAGATTTGGGTTGTTTCCAGCTGATTAATGTCCAGGTTTTTGTATGGATGTAAGTTTTCATTTCTTTGGGATATAGGTCGAATTTGGGATTGCTGGGTCTTTTTTTTTTTTTTAAAGGCATTTTATTTATTTATTTATGGCTGCACTAGGTCTTCCTTGGTTTGCTTGGGCTTTCTGTGGTTGTGGCAAGTGTGGGCTTCTCTTCATTGCAGAGCACATGTTCTAGGCGTGTGGACTCCGTAACTGTGGCACATGGGCTTAGTTGCTCCACGCATGTGGAATCTTCCTGGACCAGGGATCAAACCCATGTCCCCCGCATCAGCAGGCAGATTCTTATCCACTGTACCACCAGGGAAGTCCTGGATTGCTGGGTCTTATGGTAAATGCAGCTATAGTTTTATAAGAAACTGCCACACTATTTACCAGGGTGGCTATACATTTGATAAGAGATCCAGTTTCTCTAGCTCCTTGCCAGCAGTTGTTGTTATCACGGTTTTCTATTACGCCCCTCCTAATAATTGCATAGCAAGGCCTCATTGTGGTTTTAATTTGCATTTGCCTAAAGGCTAATGATGATGAACATCTTTTCAGGTGCTTATTTGCCATCCCTATCTCCTCCTTAGCGAAACGTCTGTGGCCCATTTTCTAATTGGACTGTTTTGTATTTTTAATTTACATAAACAGCATTTTGTGTACACCGCATTCTGTTTTTTTGTTTGTTTTTTTCCTTCCACAGACCCATCCATACTGCTCTGGACACACCTTTTAAAAACATTCTTTGGGGCTGTGCTAGGTGGGTCTTTGTTCCTGCGTGGGCTGTTCTCTAGTTGCGGCGAGCAGGGGCGGCTCTCTGGTTGTGGTGCGTGGGCTTCTCACGGCAGTGGCTTCTCTTGTCGCGGAGCACAGCCTCCAGGGCACGTGGGCTCGGCAGCGGTGGCTCCTGGTTCCGCAGTCGTACTGCCCTTAGTTGCTCCACTGCATGTGGGGTCCTCCCAGATCAGGGATGGAACCCGTGTCTCCTGCCTTGGCAGGAGGATGCTTTACCCCTGAGCCACCAGGAAGCCCTGGACACATCTCATCTACTGCTTCTAGCTGCTGCAGGGTATTCCAAAGTGTGGCTCTACCACATTTTATCCATCTGCTCCCCGAACTGCCTACAACCTCCCACCCCCATAAAGAAGTCTGCAGTGACTGTCTTCTTCCCTCTTTGCCGTATGGGCCATGTGAGAATCTCTTGCAGATTCTTCTAAGGGAATGACTTGCTGTGGGTCACAGGGCACCCTGCCCACATGCCCACCAGCTATGGACCCCTGCCCTCTGCCAACTCCTAGCATTCTCCAGCTGCCTAACTTTTCCAGTCTAAATGATATGAAGTTTTAACACTGTTTTTTTTTTTTAATCTCTTTATTACTTCTTTTATTTAAACAAAAATTATTTATTTTTGGCTGGACTGGTCTTTGCTTTGCTCGGGCTGCGTCTAGTTGTGGTGAACAGGGGTTTCTATTCGCTGTGGGACTCAGGCTTCTCGTTTCAGTGTCTTCTCTTGTCTTGGAGCATAGGCTCTAGGCCATAGGCTTCAGTAGTTGTGGCTTAGTTGCTCCGAGACACATGGAATCCTCCTGGATCAGGGATTGAACTTGTGTCTCCTGCATTGGCAGGTGGGTTCTTTACCATTGAGCCAACATTTTATTTTTAAAATTAAAACCATAGTGGAAAAGAATACAAAAAAGAATGCATGTGTAAAACTGAGTCACTTTACTGTATAGCAGAAATTAACACAACATTGTAAATCAACTATACTTCAGTAGATTTTCTTTTTAAACAGCACAGATTTCAGATTTCTCCGATGGTCCAGTGGTTAAGAATCCACCTGCCAATGCAGGGGACATGGGTTTGATCCCTAGTCTGGGAAGATCCCACATGCCACAGGGAACTAAACCTATGCACCACGATTACTGACCCTAAGCTCTAGAGCCCACAGGCCCCAACTACTGAAATCCCTGCACACCACAGCCCATGCTCCACAAGAGAAGTCACCACATTGAGAAGGTCATGCACCGCAACTAGAGAGTGTCCCCCACTCACTGCAACCAGAGAAAGCCCTCGGAAAAAAGTCCGAGCCATAAATAAATAAAAAGTAGCACAGATTTCTGGGCTCCACCCAGCTGATACAGGTGGGACACTAAAGTTTACATATCTAATAAGTTTCCAAGGGATGAGATGATACCACTGCTATAGGTGGAGAAAGCAAACTGCCAAAGAAAAAAGAAAAAAAAAGTAAGAAAAATAATTTAAAAATAGAAAGAAGAAAGAGAAAGAAACAAACAAACAAAAAAAAGAAAACAACTGCTATATACGTAAAACCTTTACTTCACCGGGTTTTTTCCCTGCCTCACTGGCATCCTCCATAATACCAGGCACTTCTTGGCTCTCCATCCTACACACCACCCCCATCTCCCCTGGGCCGCTTGGAACATGAATCCACATCCACACATGTCAGGATCACATCCCCACGGCTCTCCTGAACCACACTCTCCTGTCCTCTGGTAAATGCCCTGAGGTTGTCCACCCACCTCCCGGCCACTCCCCTGTCGTCACTGGAGACTTTGGCACGTGGCTCCCCATTTTTCTCTCCAGCTAAAGCCCTGTCATTGTCCTTGATGACTTCAGCATCCACGTGGAAGACACGTCCTAAATCTGGCTCCTCAGGTCTCCAGTGACCTCTCTCACTCACCTCAGCCACCTCTCCCATTTACTGGAAGTAATTGGCTCCATTACCAAGGTCCTCAGCTCAGGAATCACTTTCTCTGGCACAGTCTCTTTTCCTTCCAGCTTTCTTCTCTAGCATACTCCCTCTGAGCCTCCTTGGCTTCCCAGGTGGCTCAGGGTTAAAGAATCCGCCTGCCAACGCAGGAGACACAGGAGTCACAGGTTCGATCCCTGGGTCACAAAGATCCTCTGGAGAAGGAAATGGCAACCGACTGCAGTATAGTTGCCTGGAGAATTCCACGGACAGAGAAGCTACACAGACTGGTGTAATTTATAGTCCATGAGGTTGAAGAGTCAGACACAATTTAGGGATTAAATGACAATGACAATCCATGGTTCTATATCCCCATATTCAACCAACCACAGATTATGCAGTATTGTACATATTTATTGAAATAAA
This sequence comes from Cephalophus harveyi, assembly GCA_006410635.1. Lineage (NCBI taxonomy): Eukaryota > Metazoa > Chordata > Mammalia > Artiodactyla > Bovidae > Cephalophus > Cephalophus harveyi. The sequence goes on along the minus strand of SJYT01067172.1, from coordinate 449,325 downwards.
TGTGCATATAAGCAGACCTTCACATTTCAAACTCTTGTTGTTGTTCCTGGGTCCACTGTACATACATACACTAATAGCCTTTGACTCCCATCCCTGCCATCCCATTGCCTGCTCCTTCCCATCCCAGAGCTCTTACCTGGAAGGTTCTCCTCTAGTTTCAAGCTATACCGAGACTGGGAACTTCTAGTTCCAGTTTCTAGTTCAATCCTTAGCAATGCTTCTCAAACTTTCATATATAGCCGGGTCACCTGGGTACATGCATCAGTGTTAAGTTGCTTCAGTCATGTCCAACATTTTGCAACCCCATGGACTGCATCCCTCTAGGCTCCTCTGTCCATGGGATTCTCCAGGCAAGAATATTGGAGTGAGCAGCCATCTCCAGGGGATCTTCCTGATCCAGGGATCACCTGGGGGATCTGATTAAAATGCAGATTTAGAGTCTGAAGACCTGGAATGAGGACTGAGATCCTGCATTTTAACAAGCTCCTGTGTGCTGCCTGCAAGGGTTGTGCCCAATCATCAAGCGGTAGCCCTTTGGACCCCTGCTCCCAGGTCTCCTCAGGAAAGCCTCCTCTGACCTTCCCATATTATATCTCCACCATCAGACGCTCAGCACCATTTGTCAACTTCCTAGCACTTTACCCTACTGTCACTTGACATCTGAGCTTGTGATTATTTTATCACAGCCCACTCCCTCAGAGGGCTTCCCAGGTGGCACAATAGTAAGGAATCCACTTGCCAACAGCAGATGTAAGAGAAGTAGGTTTGATCCCTGGGTTGGGAAGATTCCCTGGAGAAGGAAATGGCAACCCACTCCAGGATTTTTGCCTGGGGAATCGCATGGACAGAGGAGCCTGGCAGGCTACAGCCCATGGGGTCGCAAAGAGTCGGACACGATTGAGTGACTGAGCACACGCACACACACGCACACACACATACACACTCTCTCCCAGAAAATGAACCTTTCAGAAGGCATAAAACATTTCTTTCTGGGTTTGTTTGCCATTGTGCTGGCCTCGTATCACCTCACACACTGCCTGATACCCAGCAGGTGCCCTGCTTGTACACAAATGTAAACCTTCGTACGAAATATGAAGGAATACGCTGTTCGGTCAGTCAGAGGAGCAGTTCCCACTCCCACTCTGAAGTCCCAGGCCCCTCTGTTCTCCTTTCAGCCCCTCTTCTCCCTCTAAGCTCAGGCTCCTGAGACCAGGAACTGAGCAAGTGATGCAGGAGACATCTGGGCTCAAAACCTCTTCTCTGCCCCTCAGACAATCCAAAGGAGAGAGACCCAACGAACCTTTCATGCTCCTTGGAAACGGATCTATCTCCTTTTTTGTTGTGGTTGTTAGGATGTTGTCCAGGATTGTGTGGAAAGGGTTAAAGCACTTACAGAAAGGGAAGGACCGCCCTCCAGCCTTGCCTGAGATGCTCTGCGAAAGGTCAGATGTTTCCAGAATCTTAACAGACAGCCTGTGTCTGTTTAAAGGGAAAGACAACAAGTTCTTGGGCTCCCAGCCAGCCCTCGTGGGCAATTTTCGCCCGGTTCTGCAGGCACCCAGCCAGATGCCTGGCCAGAGAGCACATCCACCCACCCCCTGCCCCCTCTAGATGGCCCTAGGCAGGCCAGGAGCTCTCTCCAACCCCCAGCCTGGAGTCCCTTCCCCTGGGGAAGGCTGGCATCTGGCGAACAGGGCATGCATACCAACTCTGGGGCCTGTGATACACCAGGAATGATGGGGGAGGGGTGACTTCCTGCGGACATTGAATCTTTTCAGCTGAAAGGGACTGTATTCTGACCCTGTCATTTTAGAGATGAGACTCAGAGAGGGGTGGCTATGATGTAATGTAAGAATATCCTGATTTGGGAATCAGGAAAACACCGGGTTCAAAATGCAGTTCAGGGGCCATGAGCTATGGGATCTCAGGTACAAGCCTTTCTATGTGTCTGTATCTATTTGTAAAAAGTTCATACAAATGCTTCCCATCCCAGGTAGCTTGTCCAAGGTCATACACAGCACACACACACCAAGGTTTTCTGACTCTCAGACAAGGGCCCCCTCCAGAGGTGAGCAGCTTGCATTAAAGGTTGATTGATCATAAAATGTAGCTGGAGACAGTTAAATAACTTGGCCTTTTACTACTTAATCATGTTCTTTGTGTGAAGAAAAAAATTCCTGCTCTTTCTATTCCCTGGAGGAAATAATTGCTAATATTCTGGCTTTCCTGGTGGCTCAGATGTTAAAGAGTCCGCCTGCAATGCAGGAGACCTGACTTTGATTCCTGGGTCTGGAAGATTCCTTGCAGAAGGGAATGGCTACCCACTCCAGTATAACTTGCCTGGAGAATTCCATGGACAAAGGAACCTGGTGGGCTACAGTCCATGGGGTCACAAAGAGACATAACTGAAGGACTTTAACTCTCACTTTCCTACCCCCTGCAGGAAATAATTGCTAATATTCTGACATTTATCCTTTCGGAATGTCGAAGCATATATAAGGTATATATTCATATACTTTTTTTTTTTTTTGCTCAGCTAAGCAGTTTGTGAGCTTGAACCTGAAACAGGAATTGAACCTGGGCCCTCAGCAGTGAAAGCATAGTCATCACCACCAGGAAATCACCAGGGAATTCCCTATATATTCTTTCAACAATGAGATCATAGGAGATCTATCTATGTATTCATCCATCCACAGTTTTACATATATATTGCTCTTTCTCATGTAATTTTTCAATGGACAATTGACATCCTTTCATGTCTGGATATAGTTGGATAAACAAAGCATTCTATAGTTTGTTTCATCCTCTATGTCAAGACATTTGGGTTTTCAATTTTCCATTATGAGTAATACAGATCCATCTTTACTCACTTGTTCTGTCATTTTCTTAGGATAAATTCCTCACTGAGGACTGCTGGATCAAAGGGTCTGATACATGCTGCAAAATTGTCCTCTACAAATGCTGTGATGATCATTATTTCCTCAAACAACAGATTTAATATGACGGCTGGTCCTCCTTTAAATAGAAAGTGTTCTCCTTCACCAGCACACTCAGCTTCAGATGGGAAGAAACAGAACCCAGGTGGGCTGAATGGGGCCAGTTGATGCAGGGCAGATATTTTGCACCTGACCTTTGGCTGCATCTAAGCAGGCAGTAGCCTGGCTAATAAGATGCTCCCATCTCCAAGCCCACAGCATGTCTGAGGCCATGGGATACACAAGAAACTGATCCATATACTTTCCATCTGATAGATGGAAAGGGGCTTTCTTTCCCCATATTTCCTTGTCCAGCTGACCTCCAGCCCACTAAACAACCACCCTCAAGCACTCTTTACTTCCTAGTTAGATAGCACTACTTGTGTAAGCTACTGTTTATTACAGGTTTCATTTCCACTATTACATTTCATCTCTACGTTGGCCCAGAAAGCAGGTGCATACGTGTTCGGTCATGTCCGACTCTTTGCAATATCATGGACTGTAGCCCTCCAGGCTCCTCTGTCCATGAAATTCTCCAGGTGGAAATACTGGAGTGGGAAGCCATTTCCAAGGAACCAGGTATAGGCGGGAAAGCTGAGTCTTGGGCAGATCAAGATCTTGTCTAAAGGAACACAGCAGATAATTAACCTATTTGGGATTCAAATCTAGGTCTGTCTTACTACCAAACCTGTGTTTTACTTTAAAATTACTGTAGAACTAGTATGTGTATCAATATAAACACAAAAGCCTCAGAAGATGCAGCTGGTTTGTGGTGTGTAGTAGACATTACCCGGGCTCACCAGTATTTCTAGCCTCCTTTTTCTGGATACATAGGAGGACTGTACTCTCTGGAAGTCAGGTGCAGCTGCATGAGTTGCTCTGGCCAGTGAAATGTGAGGGGAAAGTGACACATGTCCCTTTGGGGGGATTTGAGAACCCCTATGCGGTTCTCATGCCTTCTTCCATGGCAATGGTGAACCCTGAAGCCTCTTGTGGGGATGGTGACTTCAGGAAAGTCTAATGATGACTAACGTGCTGACAACAAAGTCCTGAGCCTATGCAAGCCACATTGGGAATTCAAGCATAGGCAAGGAATAAATCTTGGTTGTTTTAAGCCAAAGATGTTTAGAGGTGTTTGTTACCACATCATATCCTAGTCTATCCTGACTGCTGCAAGTGGTGATGGGGAGTTTCATGTCTTTGTATAAATTCTTCTGTAGTTTTTGTCCTTTAAGAAGATATCTATATATAATTTTTAAAAAATGAGTCAATGGATACCAGCAAGAACCTACAGTCTAGCACAGGGAACTCTGCACAATGTTATATGGCAGCCTGGATGGGAGGGGAGTTTGGGGAAGAATGGATACATGTATAGATGGCTGAGTCTCTTCAATGTTCATCTGAAACTATCACAACATTGTTAATCATCTATACCCCAGTACAAAATGAAAAGTTAAAAAAAAAGTCATAATACACATTCACACAATTGGGACCATAATACACACCCTGCTATGCAACTTCTTTTGTTCTTTTTCTATTTTTTGATTTATTTTTTGCGGCACTTGGTTTTCCTTGCTGTTCTTGGGCTTTCTCTAGTTGTGGCAAGTGGGAGTTACTCAAGTTACAGCATGGGGGCTTCTCATCACAGTGGCTTCTCCTATTGTGGAACACTGGCTTAGTTGCTCCCAGGCATGTGGGATCCTCCTGGACCAGGGATCAAACCTGTGTCCCCTGCACTGGTAGCTGGACTCTTATCCACTGTGCCACTAGGGAAGTCCCTATTTCCTTAATTTTAACAGCTTCATAGTATTCTATTCTCTGAATATACCATAATGTTTTATAGATGACAACTATTGAGAGATATGTTGGTTGTTTCTGGTTATTCTCAAAATACATGCTCCAAGCTACAGCTAGGCTGTTGCAACATTTATGGGAAAGGAAGGATTACTATTTACTTTCTCTTTTTTTGGTTCAGATCTTGCGGTTAGTTTCCAGCCTGAGCTCAGCCCTCTTAAGAGGGCTGAGGGCACCTCCTGAAGAGAGATGAATAAGCCAAGCTGCCTGCACCCCTCCCAGGATGTACAGAGGAGGAGGCTGAAGGGCACCTGTCTGCGTGTATGCGTGAAGGCTGGGTGCTGGCCCGGAAGAACAGGGCAGGGAAGCACGTACCTGTACAACCTGGGCTGAACTGACCCTGACTCATATGTTCAGGAAGATAAGTTAACGGCCTGGAAACTCCAGAGCTCTGTGTGAGTTCTGACTCACTGACAATTATCCATAAACAAGTCATCTCACTTCTCAGTTTTCTTCCGAGTGCCACCACACGACCTTTGGGGAAGGGCTGTGACATTCATACTTAGGAGCTTGAGAAAGATAAGAGCTGTTCAAAGAGAGTGCCAAGAGGATTAGAATTGTTGGTCTCTTTCACTGGAAGGTGTCGAATGACTCATCACATTCGTAATTTTGAATGGCCCCCCCAGTGGAGGGTCTATGAGTGGCTGACGCAGGTTTTACCTGCATTACATTCCCGGAGTGATTTGACTGACAGCAATGGTCACATGCTTATCAAGACCTCTTTCCATCCTTTGTCATCAGTGCGTGCGTGCTAACTTGCTTCAGCCATGTCTGACTCTGAGACCCCGTGGACTGTAGCTCGCGAGGCTCCTCTGTCCGTGGATTCTCCAGGCAAGAATACTGGAGTGGGCTGCCATGCCCTCCTCCAGGGGATCTTCCCAACCCGAGTCTCTCATATCTCCTGTAGTAGCAGGTGGATTCTTTACCATTAGCACCACCTGGGAAGCCTGTACTATTTAGAGGCACTGCTATAATTCCATGGGAGGGAAGAAACTGGGGTTTCTCAGCCAAGAAAGAGGGCATACTTTAGAGTTTCCCTGGATGTGACTCAAGGGTTACATATAGATCACAGAGCTTAAGAAGAACTTAGAATCAGCTATACTTCAATTGGAGAAGGTGATGGCACCCCACTCCAGTACTCTTGCCTGGAAAATCCCATGGATGGAGGAGCCTGGAAGGCTGAAGTCCATGGGATTGTGAAGAGTCGGACACGACTGAGCAACTTCACTTTCACTTTTCACTTTCATGCACTGGAGAAGGAAATGGCAACCCACTCCAGTGTTCTTGCCTGGAGAATCCCAGGGATGGGGGAGCCTGGTGGGCTGCCGTCTATGGGGTCGCACAGAGTCAGACACGACTGAAGCGACTTAGCAGCAGTAGCAGTAGCAGCATACTTCAATTTAAAAAGTTTTTTTTTTTAAATAAAATGAAAAAAAGAATATTGGAGATCAGAGTACTACCCCCTCTTACAGTAATTCTGAGTATGTGCTTATCTGTAAGACAACCTAAGGGAAAAATAGGTTTGGAATGTGGATTTTTCTCTTTTAAGACATTCTCACATCTGGTCTGGAGTCCTGAAAAGAGTTTCTGAAGTCTCTAGTCCTGGTTTGGCCCCTATGACGCATATGACCTTAGGCATGTTCCTTAAGCCTCTGGGCACCTCAATTTTCTCATCTATAAAACGGGGCTTCTGATCTTGCCCGACCTGTCTTACAGGTAGGTGTGACATGTGGTTTAGATGAGGCACTGCATATGAAAGTGTTTTGGAAATCCAAAGCAACTTTATACCTGCAGAGCTCCCTCACTACAGCTCTGGTCCACTGCCCAGACCGCAGAGGCATAAGGGACACCGAGACCTTCATTCAAAAGTGGGTCTTGGGACCTCCCTGGTGGCCCAGTGGCTAAGCCGCTGTGCTCCCAATGCAGGGGGCCTCGGTTCTGTCCCTGGTCCAGGAACTAGATCCCATATGCCACAATTAAAATATCCCTTGAGCAGCCAAATAAATAAATAATAATAACAATAAATTTTAAGTGAGTCTTAAATAGGACTTCCCTGGTGGTCCAGTGGCTAAGAGTCCACCCTCCCAGTGCAGGGGGCCTGAGTTTGATCCTTGGTCAGGGAACAAGATCCCACTTGCTGCAACTAAAGATCCTGCATGCTGCAACTAAGACCCAGGACAGCCAAATAAATAAATATATTTTTTACAGTGAGTTTTACAGAGCGGGTATCTAGAGAGAGTCCCTGAGCACCAGGGACTGTTCTAGAGCTGGGGAAGCAGCAAAAAGAAATAAAGACAAGACCCTTCCCTCTTGGAGCTTATATTCCAGTGGAGTGGCAGACAACAGAAAGGGAGACAAATTAAAAGCAAGGACAGAAAAGCCTGGCAGGCTACAGTCCACGGGGCCACAAAGAAGTCAGGCACAACTGAGCGACTAATACACACACAGCTTCAGAGAGAGGGGAGTGTTTCGAGCGAATGAAACAGGATGAGGCTGTTAGGGAGGGATGAGACAAGGGCTAGGTTAGGGGGTGACCAAAGAGGGCTTCCCTGAGGAGGCGACACCTGAGAGCTAGGATCCAAGTGACAAGGACAGCCCCGAGAAGACCCAGGGCATGAAGTGTCCAGCGCAAAGGGACAGCCAGTGCGAAGTCCCGAAGCAGAGAGAGACTCCTGTTCGCAGAACCTGGAGAAGCTGATGGCTCGGAGCTGCAGCGGATAAGGCGGGCAGGGCCACAAGCCAGGGCTTGCAGTGTGTTTTCTGGAGAGGGGAATGACAGGATCTTGTTCTGTGTTGTACTAAAATCAGCCTCCAAAGGGTTGGAAGTTCTGTCTCTCACAGGGCGTGTTGGGGGCCCCGAGAAAAGTTTAGGGCCTTCAAGGGCTTTATCCAGGAACCAGCCCAACCTCCTGAACAGTCCATGGGGTCCCTAGTTCCTACTAGGGAAACTGAGAGGTAGAGAGAAAGTCACTTGCCTAGGGGGACCCACTATTTACTTCCCAGCCTGGCATTCAACCCCAGGTCTCAGATCCTGCCCCCCTAGGCCCAGCCTCTCTCCGCCCCATGGGGCCACCCCATAGATGGAGGATGGGAAGAGAGCCAGAAGATGGGCCCAGTGCCCCAAGGCTTCCTGCTTCAGCCAGTGAGATCCCTGTGCTGGGCTCCAGAAAGGAAGGGCCTTGTCCAGCTGGGCCCTGTCCTGCATCACCAGGCCCAGCGCTCAGCCTTCAGCTGGCAGGGATGGGGGGTGAGGTGGGGCGGTCAGCTCCAGGAGCTGGGCCAGCCGAGAGCAACCTGATCGAGCAGGAAACAGGCCTGCCGCCAGACAAAGCGTCACTCGGCACCTGGAGCCTTTGTTCCCTGGCTGCTCGTTGCAAATTTTCCCAGGCACCTGCAGCCGGGCCTCAGGAGCACCTGGGCCAGGAAGGGGCTCCCACGGAATCTGGTTTTTCTGCAAAAGGGAGTGGCCTGACTTGTGACCCGGAGGGAGGTCTTGTGACATAATAATAACAACAATAACAATAGGTCCTCTACGTGTAAGAGGCAATTCATCTAACCTTCTCAACAAACCCAGGAGGTCTCTACTAATTATTCACGTAATACAGATTACGAAATGGAAGCACACGGAGATAAAGTGACCTGGGCCAGGTGGAGCAGTATAAGGAAGAGAAAACAATATGGGCTTTTGAATTAATGAGTCCCAGCCCTACTGACCCTCGGCAAGGCATTTAAAATTTTCCAAGCTTGTCATCTTGTTCTGGTCTCAGAGGACTGCGGTGCAGATTAAATGATATGAGATATACAAAGCCTCTGGCACATGGCTCCCCATCCAGACAGGTTTTGCTCCCCACCTCCTAGAGCTCTGTGATCATGCTACCATCACTGGGCCTCAGTTTCCTCATCAAAAAAATAGGTACAATAACATTACCCAATAGGGCTATTGAAAGCCTCATGCTCTTCTGATAGGAGTGCCTCATCTTTTGAAAGGAGGCAACAGAGGATGAGATGGCTGGATGGCATCACCAACTTAAAGGACATGAATCTGGGAGATGGTGAAGGGCAGGAAAGCCTGGCGTGCTGCGGTTCATGGGGTGGCAAAGAGTCGCTCACTGAGCAACTGAACAATATCTTTTCAAAAGGCCCCATTCCCGAGACCATCCTAGCAAGACTCCATTTTACAAAATTGCTATCTCTGCTTCCTACCAAAACAAAGAAACACAAATAGAAAAACCAATCTTAGAGCCATTCTCCTTTTTGAGACAAAAAGCCAATATTACTCACACTGCTCAGCTTGGAAGATTTTCTCAGAAGGAAAACCAGAAGTGACAGCTCAAGTCATAACACGAGTTCCGGGATTCTCTCCAGTTTCACACTCTGAGACCGACGACCCACCCACAGCAGCCGTGACAGGACAGACAGCTCATGCAAAGTGCGGGGAAGACCCACCAGGGATTTCAGCCCAAACAAAACAAGACACTAAACTCCTTTACCTGTAAATGAGCCAACACTGATCAAGCTTTTGTTATCAGCAAAGGCACTATGTGCATGGATGTTTCGCCAGTATCAGGGACTATATTGATACATGAGAACACACTGCCACCGCTGTTGTGGATACCCATCAGGGTGGTGGCCTCAGCTCTTCCCAAAGGCCACATCTGTTTTTCTCAATCAGCTTTTGGGGGATCAACTGCCCTTTTTCTAGTCCAACTCAGCCAATCATATAAGGGCTGCCAATCAACCTACATCACCGCCCCTGGTTACAGTGACTGGTCCAAGAGAAAGGTAACGAATGATAAAAAAAAAAATGTCTAGCAGAGTTTTTACCAGAATTTCAAAATTGGAGCTGGAGAGGAAAATCCTATTCTTCTTGGATTTGGTGAGCTTGAAGGATGTTAGTTCGGACCACTGACAGCCATCTTCTGGATGGAGAAAGCCTGTTTGCAAAAGCAAGGGATGAAGATATCAAAGAGAAAAGCCATCGTGAGTAGCAGGGTATCCTGATATAGTCCCAGATTGCTGTTGTCCCCTAAGAAAGTGAAAGTGAAAGTCACTCAGTCATGTCTGACTCTTTGTGACCCCATGGACTATACAGTCCTTGGAGTTCTCCAGGCCAGAATACTGGAGTAGAGTAGCCTTTCCCTTCTCCAGGGAATCTTCCCGATCCAGGAATCAAACTGGGGTCTCCTGCATTTTAGGCGGATTCTTTACCAACTCAGCTCTCAGGGAAGCCAGGTCATCTTGTAAGGTAGGCTCAACCCTTCCTGCCCATCTCCTAGTATGTGTTTAAATGAGCCAATAAATTCCTTCCATATCCCTTGTTAGTTAAGAGACCTGCCTAACCCAGCCACAAAGCATCGGGTAGTAATAAACACAGCAGTTGAGTGGGAGAGATGTCACAGCCAGGACCTGATGACTTGCCAAGTGAAAGTTTTAGGCAATCTGGACTGTGAAATCTGAGACAGACAAGATCACCTGATTCATTAAAATCAACAAACATTGAGCCCCTCCTTACACCAGGGATGGTATTAGGCATTCAGGATGTAACAGTGAATGGGACAAGCCAGGTACTTTTCCTCCCTTTGGAGTAATCAGAAGGGACTTCCTGGAGTTGGTGAGGTTTGAGGAAGTCTCCAAGAGATGGTAAAACCCGGTCAGACTGAGGGTGATGGGGAGAAAAGCGTGAATAAAAATATGGAATATGGAGACATAGGACTTGCCTGGTGGTCCAGTGGCTAAAACTCTGAGCTCGCAATGCAGGGGGCCCAGCTTCGACCCCTGGTCAGGGAGCTAGATCCCCCACGCCGTAACTAAAAGATCCCACGTGATGCAACGAAGATCTGGTGCCACCAAATAAGCATTTTTTAAAAAGAATGAAAAAAAAGAAAGATATGGTGGCACAACATACGTGTCTGTGAGGGCCCACTGTCATATTTCCATGGTGCCTGGCTATAGGTCACACTCAGTACAGGTCAATGGCCTGGTATGACTAAATAAATGAATATGTGAATGAAGCAAAGTGCAAGTCGTTTGGAGGAAGAGCAGCTATTCAGCTTGACTGCAGAAGAGCTACTTTTAGAGAAGGTAATGCCAGACCATAGAGGACCTCAGTGAAAACCGTGGTCTCTGCCTGGACCACAGCACACAATCCCGGTTCCGGCTGGGCCGGGCAGGGCTGGGAGGGCAGGCAGGGCAGCACAGCGGATCCCACAGGCCCCTTGGGGCCCCCATCTCTGTTGTGGTTGCCACACCCACACGCTCTCAGCGTCACCAGCCAGGCTCTGCCCAACACCCTAACCAGCACCCCAGCCACCCAAGGTCATGCCCCAGACACCACCGCCCTCCTGGCTCCTGGGCGAAGCTGCCAACACAGCACTCCTGCCGCAGTCTGTAATTTGAACAGGACCTCCTCCCAGCCTGACCGCTCCTGGCCTTCTGCACCCCAGACGTACCCACTGTGGGAGCTGCCCAGAGAGGAGTGGTCTGTTGTCCATCAAACCCCTGCACCTGGGCTGCCTCCAGGAGAGGATTGAAGTCCCGGCTAGGCTGAGCCTGGGCACCGTTCGGGGCATCAGAGGCCTCTCCTTAGCCCAGAACTAGGGAGACTACGCCCCCTTGTGGCCAGGAGCCACCCAGCACCTTGGTCTTCCCAGTTTCGTTCCGTTCAGTTGCCCAGTTGTGTTCTACTCTTTGCCACTCCATGGACTGCAGCACGCCAGGCCTCCCTATCCATCACCATCTCCCAGGGCTTACTCAAACTCATGTCCATCGAGTCGGTGATGCCATACAACCATCTCATCCTCTGCTGTCCCCTTCTCTTCTTGCCTTCAATCTTTCCCAGCATCAGGGTCTTTTCCAATGAGTCAGTTCTTTTCATCTGGTGGCCAAAGTATTGGAGTTTCAACTTCAGCATCAGTCCTTCCAATGAACATTCAGGGCTGATCTCCTTCAGAATGGACTGGTTGGATCTCCTTGCAGTCCAAGGGACTCTCAAGAGTCTTCTCCAAACCCGCAGTTCAAAAGCATCAATTCTCCAGCACTCAGCTTTCTTTATTGGAGAAGGCAATGGCACCCCACTCCAGTACTCTTGCCTGGAGAATCCCATGGAGGGAGGAGCCTGGTAGGCTACTAGTCCATGGGGTCGCAAAAAGTCGGACACGACTGAGCGATTTCACTCACTCACTCACTCAGCTTTCTTTATAGTCCAACTCTCACATCCATACATGACTACTGGAAAAACCATAGCTTTGAGATCTGCCTGGAAACAACCGTTTCCTTACAGAGACGAAAAATTATACGACAGATCCAAAGAAGGTTCCTCGTTCGTAGAAAATTAAAGTACCGACGTCAGTTGTAGACGTCACTCAAACCTAGAGTTCTTTTAACAGGTAGTGACAAAGGTAACAAAAAGGTAGATAAACGGTACTTCACTACTGGCCTACGATACTAGAATCAAAAGACTTACAACTCAAAATTCAGTCGAAAAAGTGAGAGGAGAAAGTGAAAGTTCTTGGAGAAATCAAAGAGAAGCGAAAGATGGTATTCCCACCACAGTAGACGTATAGACTCCAAAACTATAAAGAGGGTCGTTAGAACTCAGATCGAACCCGAAGTAGGTCGGACTATAAAGCGTACTACATGAGACGTATATTCAATTTATTCGTCCCACTGTTATACATTGGAACTGCATGAGGAAAGGACTGAACCTTGGTCAGACAACAAGGTACAGGTCAAGATTGACAACGAAGAACTGGAGGTATGTCTAAAGAGTCCTCCGTCCAGTCCACCAGACCATAAGGGCAGAGAACTTCTTAAAAGGTCAAACAACACTAGGTGTGTCAGTCCAGAAGGGTCGATACTTTTAAACGTGGCAATTAAACCACACACACACACACACACTCGAGTCAACACTGGAGCTGTTGCGACCCCATGGACTGTAGCCCACCAGGTTTCTCTGTTTATAGAATTTTCCAGGCAAGGATACTGGAGTATGTTGCCATTTCCTTCTCCAATAATCTTCCCAACCCAGGGATCAAACTCATGTCTCTTAAGGGGTCCTAACTAACAGATGGGTTCTTTACCACTAGTGCCACCTGGCAACTTTTATTTTTGTTTTTTGGCCTAGTCACATGGCATTCAGAGCTTCCCTGCCCAGGGATCAAACCCATATCCCCTGCATGGGAAGCTCAGAGTTCTAACTGCTAGACCACCAGGGAAGTCCAGGGGAGTTTTTAAAAAGGAAATAACAATTTTGAAAAGCTGAGAACACAAATCACTTAAGTGGATATCTCAAGGAAACTCATGGTAAAGACTTTGGGGAAAAAAATAAAGCAGACTCTTGGAATTTTCCAAAACTATTTTAGAATTTCCAACGCCAAAGTAAACTTTTCTGACTGTAATTTCTTTTCCATTTACCTGCTTAGGCGGGAAGATGTGATGCCTGAAGACTGCTGTTTTAGGTGCTTTCCAGTCCTGTGCAGTCTTCTAGTGTTCCATGTTCTTATGGAACATACCTCCCACTTCTGTGATTCTTAACAGCCCTGTCAGGCCAGATGGATAGTAAGGAGCTCCTCTCCCCCACATTCCTCAGCTTTGAAAACTCCGTTTTTCACCTACATAGTGTTCGTTTGCAATGGGGGCAAACCTCTGAGCATCTTTACGAGCATTTTTGTCTATGATACGTAATACCGTATATTAGATGTTCATTGTTATTGCTGGTAGTGTTTGTCGGGGAGGAGGATGGAGATTAAAAAAAGAAAAACTAGAAGACAGATCCTGATCTCAGGGGCCTGTCTACCTTAGACACGATACACACACGTGACACAACTTGCAAACAGTCAGAAATTAACAGCAGGGCAGAAACTGAACGTATGAGTGCGGAGAGCAGCAATCAGCGTGAGTGGAAGGCTGAAGGCAGGGCACTTGCTGGAAATACAGTCTGAGAGGAGGCTGGAAGAGTGCCAGGCCCGCAGACTGAGGCTGTCTGGGCTTGGATAGATGTTAAGGAGGCCAAGGTGGACTTGTGTAGTGGTTCAGTGGTTCAGAATCTGCCTTCCAACACAGTGGACATGGGTTTGATCACTGGTGGGGGGACTAAGATCCAACCTGTTACAGGACAACTAAGCCTGTGTGCCCCAACCACTGATGTGGGGCCCGGCAGCAGCAACCACTGACACCTGTGTGCCCTAGAGCCTGTGATCCGAAACAAGAGAAGCCGCCGCAAAGAGAAATCTATGCACTGCAGCTAGAGAGTAGCCCTCACTCCCTACAGCTAGAGAAAAGCCCTCGCACAACAAAGATCCAGAGCAGCAAACAAAAAGAAGAAGAAGTCAGATGAACCAAACAGCTGAAGACATCAGGCCAAGAAAGCCCGTGGTCTAGTGGCTAAGAAAGACTCCGTGCTCCCAATGTAGGGGCCTGGCTTCGACCCCTACTCAAGGAACTAGATCCACATATGCAACAACTGAGAGTTGGCCAGCTGCAGCTAAAAGGCCCTGCACGCCGCAACTAAGACGGCACAGCTAAGTAAATAAGTAAACAATATCAAGAAAGCCCAAGGCAGTCCTCTTACCACCCTGAGCTCCAACTGTTCAGGATCATCTCTACATTAGGATTCCACCAGGCTTCTTAACCACTCAGGAGGCAGCCCCTGCTCACGACCAGAAGGACTGTCTGTTACCCTAGGCAGTTGCCCACCCACTGCTTTTGAAACAGCTCACAGTTCATTCTCTGGGCGAGATTTTGCTGTCAGCGATGATCTCAGCGTTTGGACCTATACCTGTCTGGATCTGGCTAGTCCCTGGATGACCCAGTGAGATTCTGTGATCTGGCTTCTGGACAGACCCGGCTTTGCTCCTGGCTTCAGGGTGGGGGGCAGGGCATGATTCAGGATATTTTTGGTTCTCGGTAACAGACACCCTACTCGAGCGGGTTGAATCAGTGAGAACGTTTATTGTGTCACTTAATAGGAAGTCCCACGGGAGGATGGTCTCCAGGTAAGCTGATACAGCCTCTCAGTGAGGACGTAAAGACCGGAATTCATGTGCTTCTTTGTTTACTCCTTCCCTGACACTGGAGATTGTGCCAGTCTGCCCTTCATGCATGGAAACACCTGCTTGCTCACAGCCTTACCAACAGAAATGTATTGTCAAACATTTGGATTTCTGCCAATCTGATAGGGGATAAGTGGTGTAACAGTGTCATTTCAATTTTAATTGCTCTTAGGATGAACGAATTGAGCATTTTTTCATATACTTAAGGGCTACTTGTTTTTTCTTTTCTGAGACCTTTGTCTTCTTCACCTCCCTTGCTTATTTTCCATTCAGGTTGTTGACCTTGGATGCAGGTTTTTTTCCATCTCTCTGCTCTGGCTTTTTCAGTGCTTGCTTCCTGCTCAGGGTGGAACCAAGAGGGCAGCAGCAGCTTCCCGACCTTGAGATGCTCAGAAATAAGGAGTGTCACTTTCTGTTTGTACCTAACTCAGTTCTACTTCCCAACCCTCTTCTCCCTTTTCTGTTTCTTCTTTGTTTTCTTTTTTGTTGTTATTATTTGTTTTTTTTTTTTTCGGCAGCACCATGAGGTTTGCAGGATCTTAGTTCCCTGACCAGGGCTGGAAACTGGGTCCTCTGCAGTGGAAGCTCCGAGCCCTAACCACTGGACTGCCAGGGGAGTCCCATCCCGTTTTTCCTTTGCATAAGAAGAAATTGACTTGCCTAGTTTGCTTTGCAGTGAGGAGTGGCCATGAGACACAGTCCTGCCCAATGAGATGAAGGTAGGAACATGTGAGGGACTTTTTGGGGAAGATGTGGTTAGAAAAAGTACAAGTGTCGGGCTTTCCTGCTGGTCCAGTGCTTATGAATCGCCTGCCAATGCCGGGGGACATGGGTTTGAAGACCCCGCATGCCATGGAGGAACTAAGCCCATGAGCTACAGCTACAGAGCCCAGGCCCTAGAGCCCTCGAGCCAAAACTTCTGAAGCCCGTGTGCCTAGAGCCTGTGCTCCACAACAAGAGACCCCTGCAGTGAGAAGCCTGTTCCCTGCCAACTGGAGAGTAGCCCCTGCTCTCCACAACTAGAGAAAGCAACGAAGACCCAGCAAGGCCAAAAGTAAACTGCAAAAACACAGGTGTCACGGCATAGCCCCTTTCTTCCCGTCTTAGTACGGACAGAATGGCTGGAGCGGCAGCCTTCTTGACACCATAAACAAAGACAGAGACAGTCACAGGAATGTTGATCCTAGTATTACTAGACCCACCAAACCAATGCCAGGAACCACCTGCCTCCAGACTTTGTATGTAGCTCACTGAGTATCTTCACTCCTAAACTACATTTGCTGGCGTGTAGGTGGAAGGAGGTATGTTCTGTTACCTGCTGATGAAAACATCTCTAGCCAGTGCATTGTGGCTTTCTCTTAGCAGAAAAAACTTCCCAGCAGTTCACCCTTCCTCATTCCCTGGACTTCTTCTCGGGACATTGGTCGCACTGGTCCCGAACCAACCACCTCAAGGGTCATAGGATTTCCCTTAGGCTGATGGGGTCACTCATCACTCCTGGGCTGGGGGCAACATTCCCTGAGGCATATGGACGCAGGGAAGAGGTGAAAACCAGAGGCGAGAGGCTTGCGGCATTTTCAGAAACCAAGGGGGTGAGAAATGGCTGCTCGGTAGCCAGGCACGGGGTCTTCTGCAGTGAGTGAGACAGTGGCCTCAGCTCGGGACTGTGCCTGGGGGAGTGACTTGTGTGTCGCCTCCGTGGACCCACTGCCCTGTCATCCTGCTCTAGGCACTGCTGGGCTCCACCTGTGTGCACAGGTTTGCAACCTGCCCACCTGTCCGGCAATCAGGTCTTGTAAACCAAGAATGCACAGTTACATGAACTACATACACCTCTCTCAGTGAGGTCAAAGAAACAGTTGTATTCCTTTAAGACAAAAACTTTCCTTGATAAATTAATAGATTATATTAGTTTATAAGGTCCCTGAGGACAGGGGTGTATCTTTCTTTGCACAGTTACATGAACTACATACACCTCTCTCAGTGAGGTCAAAGAAACAGTTGTATTCCTTTAAGACAAAAACTTTCCTTGATAAATTAATAGATTATATTAGTTTATAAGGTCCCTGAGGACAGGGGTGTATCTTTCTTATTTTCTGCTATACCTCCAATCCCTAGCAATTGGTTAAAATTGTTGAACAGAACAGAGCTTTTGGACATTATTTTTTTTGGAGGGGTGGGGGGTGCCAAGCGGCATGCAGGATCTTAGTTCCCTAACCAGGGATTGAGCCCGTGCCCCTTGCATTGGGAGTTTGAGTCTTATTTTTAAAATATTTGTATTTATTTATTTGGCTGCACCAGGTCTTTGTTGCGGCACAAGCAATCTTAGCTGTGGCATGTGGGATCCAGTTTCCTGACCAGGGATTGAACCTGGGTCTCCTGCATTGGCAGCACAGAGTCTTAGGCCACTGGACCACCAGGGAAGTCACCAACATAGACATTGACATCAATCAACCCACTAATTTGGGGGCTCTGATAATTCAGTCTGCTGCCATCTGACTGAATTATGCTTCACTACCAGACAACAATAAGAAGTCTGTTTGGAGACCTACTAAATCCAGGATATCTGCTTTTAGCATTTCAAGCCAAGGGTGCTATGGAGCTGGGGATCATGAACCCATTCTGGCTCCCAGGAATCATTGTTTCCTTTTCTGGGCCTTCCCAAATCACCCCTTTATTACTGTTCAGCCCTCTGGCTCAATGTTTGACGTCCCCATTTTCTTTCCTTTCAAAATCAAGAATGGCCTTTCCACTCTCTCCAAACCTCCAACTCATTTTCTGTTGGAATATTTCCAAGACCACAGGCACTGACTCAGCATCCCATTTCTCAGTGGGAGGGATATAATTAGTCCAGGCCAAGGACCTTGGGGGCTTCCCTGGTAGCTCAGCTGGTAAAGAATCTGCCTGGACTGCAGGAGACACCAGTTCGATTTCTTGGTCAAATCCCAAGATGCCTGGCGGGTTACAGTCTGCTGCTGCTGCTGCTGCTAAGTCGCTTCAGTCGTGTCTGACTCTGTGCGACCCCATAGACGGTAGCCCACCAGGTTCCCCCGTCCCTGGGATTCTCCAGGCAAGAACACGAGAGTGGGTTGCCATTTCCTTCTCCAATGTTACATTCTATGGGGTCGCAAATAGTTGGACATGACTGAGCAACTAAGCACAGCATGCAGCACAACAGACCTTGTTTCAAGGAGCTAGAGGTTCATTCACAAACTCTCCAACCCACCTTGGGGATAGCTAAGAGCTAGTTCCTCCCTGAGTTGCTTGCATACTTCTCCAGATCTGAAAGGCAAAGGTCCCATTGCTGACAGGTTCCGACCTTCCAAGATTCCGCTCCCAGCATCTAACGCAGGCCTGCTCTTCCTTTCATCTCTTTGCTCTAAACAAAAGCTCCTTTTCATTGTCCTCCCTGGCAATGTTCTATTACATTTGTTTATTTCCTCCATTATAAAAAATAACATAAGCTCAGGGACCAGTGGTTAAGACTCCAGTGGTCCAGTGGTTAAGACTGTGCTGTGCCTCCAGTACAGAGGGCATGGGTTTGATCCCTGGTCAGGGTACTAAGATCCAACATGCTGCACAGCATGGCCCAGAAAAATAAATAAATAAATTAAAAGGTAACTTAAAAAAAAAGGTAATATAAGCTTATAAGCTCATTTAAGAAAATGTAGGAAATCTAGCTGGGCTTCCGCGATAGCTCGGTTGGTAAAGAATCCGCTTGCAAAGCAGGAGACCCCGGTTCGATTCCTGGGTTGGGAAGATTCCCTGAAGAAGGGATAGGCTACCCACTCCAGTATTCTTGGGCTTCCCTTGTGGCTCAGCTGGTAAAGAATCCGCCTGCAATGCAGGAGACCTGGGTTTGATCCCTGGGCTGGGAAGATCCCCTAGAGAAGGGAAAGGCTACCCACTCCAGTATCCTGGCCTGGAGAATTCCATGGACTGTAGAATCCATGGGGTCGCAAAGAGTCAGGCATGACTGAGAGACTTTCACTTTGAGAAAATCCAGCTAAGTAGGAAGATGGAGTAAGAAAAACATACTTCCCCTTTTACCTAAAGTCAAGCACAGTCAATGACGAGCTGTTGAGGCAAGGAATATTGTTGTGGTCTGGGCGTGGGTTGGAAAAGAATTTCCAGACATGAGACAGAATGAGAGGGAAATAAAGTTTATTAGAATGGGAGACACTGTTAGAACAGGGGACCAGTTCAAGGGATAACTGATATTGAACAGGGGTCTTCAGCCCACCTTTATACCCAAGGTATAAGGAGTGGGATGGGGTCTTGCAGGTCATTTGCTGATTGGATGAGGCACGTATACTGGGTAGGGGAAGAGTAAGGCAAATACCTTCTCCCTATAGGGTAAGAGGGGAGACAGATTTTGCTGCTCAGGGGGACCCGAAATCTGTTAACAGTTACAACATGGGGGACGGAAGGACAATAAGGGTCTGGTTTTTCTGTTCCTGCATTCTAAGACCCTCCTTGGTTTTATCTGCTCTTTAGTCCTTCAGTTCAGTTCAGTTCATTCGCTCAGTAGTGTCCGACTCTTTGCGACCCCATGAATCGCAGCACGCCAGGCCTCCCTGTCCATCACCATCTCCCAGAGTTCACTCAGACTCACGTTCATCGAGTCCGTGATGCCATCCAGCCATCTCATCCTCTGTCATCCCCTTCTCCTCCTGCCCCCAATCCCTCCCAGCATCAAAGTCTTTTCCAATGAGTCAACTCTTTGCATGAGGTGGCCAAAGTACTGGAGTTTCAGCTTTAGCATCATTCCTTCCAAAGAAATCCCAGGGCTGATCTCCTTCAGAATGGAATGGTTGGATCTCCTTGCAGTCCAAGGGACTCTCAAGAGTCTTCTCCAACACCACAGTTCAAAAGCATCAATTCTTCAGCACTCAGCCTTCTTCACAGTCCAACTCTCACATCCATACATGACCACAGGAAAAACCATAGCCTTGACTAGA
>SJYT01067172.1:397530-429173 GCA_006410635.1 Cephalophus harveyi | reverse complement strand
TGGATCGCAGAGTTAGACACAGCTGAGCAACTTCACTTTCACAAGCTAAATATAAGTGATTCAAGTATAAAACTCTTACAAAAAAACACAGGGATAAATCTTCATGGCCTTGCATCTGGTAGCAAATTTTTAGATAGAACAACAAAAGTAACAAAAGTGAAAATATATACATATATATCAATAAACAATGGAATATTATTCAGTTGTTTAAAAAAATGAAGTACTGATACACTGTATAATGTGGATATACCCAGAAAACATTTTGCTAAATGGAACAGTTAAGACACAAAGGTCACATATTGTTAAATTCCACTTACATGAAATGTCTAGAATAGATAAATCTGTATAAACAGTGAGCAGATTGGTAGTTGGCAAGGTCTAGAATCAGCAAAAAGGGTCAAATAGGGAATAATTGCTTAATGTGTTTTATTTTGGAGTGATGAAAATATTTTGAAACTAGGAAACAGTGATGATTGTATAACGTTGTGGATGTACTAAATGGCCACTGAATTGTTTATTTTAAAACTTTTAATTTTATGTAAGGAAATGGCAATCCACTCCAGGACTATTGCCTGGAAAATCCCATGGACAGAGGAGCCTGGTAGGCTACAGTCTATTGGGTCGCAAAGAGTCGGACACGACTGAGCAACTTCACTTCACTTCAACCTAAATTTCATCTCAAAAATATTTAAACTAACAAAATGGAGCTATAGTCATTCCTCAGTATCTTTGAGAGATTTGTTCCAGGAAACCCCTTGGATACCAAAATCCAAGGATGTTTAAGTTCATTATATAAAAGAAGGTAGTGCTTGAATGGAACCTATGTACATCCTGGGCTTCCCAGTGGCTCAGCAGTAAAGAATCCACCTGCAATGAAATGCTGTTTTCTGTTCTTGTATTTGGTGTTGGGATAATTCTGTCCTTATAAAATGAGGTAGGAAGAATTTGCTGTGCTTCTACTTTCTAGAAGAGATTTTATATATTTGGTATCATTTTGTGTTAAATGTTTGGTAGAATTCATTAGTGAAATTATCTGGATCTTTGATTTCTTTTTTCAGATGAATAATTACAAATTAATCTTTAAGATATATGCCTATTATTTCTCCTTGTGTGTTTCAGTAGTGTTTTTCAAGGAACTGGTCTATTTTGCCTTAATTTTCAATTTTTGAACATAGATTAATTGATAGTACTACTTATTATTTTCATTTCCATTGGGTCGGTAATAATGGCCTCCTCTTTAATGCATTATTATTCAATTGTGTCATCGTTGTTTTTTCTTGGCTATTCTAGCTAAAGTTTTTCCAATGTTATTGGTATTTTCAAAAAACAGTTTTGTGTTCATTGCTTTTCTTCATCATTTTCCTGTTTCCCATTTTATTGGTTTCTGCTCTAATTTTAAATACTAATTTTCTTCTGCTTTATTTATTTTTAATCTGCTTTTCTTCTCTAGTTTGTTAAGGAAGAGCTTTTTAAAAAAAAAATTTACTGTGGTATAATTGATTTACAATGTTGTGTTAGTTTCACATGTACAGAAAAGTGAATCTGTTATACAAATACATATATCTATTCTTTTTAAAGATTATTTTCCCATATAGACCATTCAATAGAGTTCCCTGCACTATACAGTAGGTCCTTATTAGTTATCTATTTTATATATAGTAGTGTGTATGTGCGGAGAAGGCAATAGCAAGCCACTCCAGTACTCTTGCCTAGAAAATCCCATGGATGGAGGAGCCTGGTAGGCTGCAGTCCATGGGGTCGCTAGAAGTCGGATGCGACTGAGCGACTTCACTTACACTTTTCGCTTTCACACAATGGAGAAGGAAATGGCAACCCACTCCAGTGTTCTTGCCTGGAGAATCCCAGGGACGAGGGAGCCTGTTGGGCTCCTGTCTATGGGGTCGCACAGAGTCGGACACGACTGAAGCGACTTAGCAGCAGCAGCAGCAGCAGTGTGTATGTGTGGAGAAGGCAATGGCACCCCACTCCAGTACTCTTGCCTGGAAAATCCCATGAATGGAGGAGCCTGATAGGCTTCAGTCCATGGGGTCGTGAAGAGTCAGGCACGACTGAGCGACTTCACTTTCACGTTTCACTTTCATGCATTGGAGAAGGAAATGGCAACCCACTCCAGTGTTCTTGCCTGGAGAACCCCAGGGACGGGGGAGCCTGGTGGGCTGCCGTCTATGGGGTCGCATGGAGTCGGACATAACTGAAGTGACTTAGCAGCAGTGTGTATGTGTAAATCCCGATTTTCCAATTTGCCCAAACCCAGTAACCATAAGTTTATTTTCTACTTCTGTAACTCTATTTCACTTTTGTAGATAAGTTCATTTGTAGCTTTTTTAAAGATTCCACATATAACGATGCTGTTAAGTTGCTTAGTTGTGTTTGACACTTTTGTGACACGAAGGACTGCAGTCCACCAGGCTCCTCTGTCCATGGGATTTCCCAGACAAGAATACTGGAATGGGTTGCTGTTTCCTGCTCCAGGGGATCTTTCCAACCCAGGGATCCAACCCACATCTTCTGCACTGCAGGCAGATTCTTCACCACTGAGCCAACTGTATTTCTCTGTCTGACTTACTTCACTCAGTATGAGGATCTCTAGATCCATCCAAGTTGCTGCAAATGACATTATATTGTTCTTTTCTGTGGCTAATATAATAATAAAATATTATAATAAAAAGAAATATATACAATAAGAAAAGAATATAATAATAAGAAATATGCATGCAGGTCAAGAAGCAACAGTTAGAACTGAACATGGAACAACAGACTGGTTTCAAAATGGGAAAGGAGTATATCAAGGCTGTATATTGGCACCCTTCTTATTTAACTTATATGCAGAGTACATCATGAGAAATGCCAGGCTGAATGAAGCACAAGTTGGAATCAAGACTGCTAGGAGAAATATCAATAATCTCAGATATGCAGATGACACCACCCTTATGGCAATAAGCAAAGAAGAACTAAAGAGCCTCTTAATGAAAGTGAAAGAGAAGAGTGAAAAAGTTGACTTAAAACAACATTCAGATAACTAAGATCATGGCATCCAGTCCCATCATTTCATGGCAAATACATGGGGAAACAATGGAAACAGTGAAAGACTATCTTTTGGGGCTCCAAAATCACTGCAGACGGTGACTGCAGCCATGAAATTAAAAGACGCTTGCTTTTTGGAAGAAAAGCTATGACCAACCTAGACAGCGTATTAAAAAACAGATATTACTTTGCCAACAAAGGTCTGTCTAGTCAAAGCTTTGGTTTTCCCAGTAGTCATGTATGGATGTGAGAGTTGGACTGTGAAGAAAGCTGAGTGCCGAAGAATTGATGCTTTTGAATTGTGGTGTTGGAGAAGACTCTTGAGAGTCCCTTGGACTGCGAGGAGATCCAACCAGTCCATCCTAAAGGAGATCAGTCCTGAATATTCATTGGAAGGACTGATGCTGAAGCTGAAACTCCAGTACTTTGGCCACCTGACATGGAGAATTGCCTCACTGGAAAAGACCCTGATGCTGAGAAAGATCGAAGGCGGGAGGAGAAGGAGACGACAGAGGATGAGATGGTTGGATGGCATCACTGACTCGATGGACATGAGTTTGAGTAAGCTCTGGGAGTTGGTGATGGACAGGGAAGTCTGGCGTACTGCAATCCAAGGGGTCACAAAGAGTCCTACACAACTGAGTCACTGAACTGACTGATGGCTAACAGTCCATTGTATATATATGTACCACATCTTCTTTTTGCATTTCTCTGTTGATAGACATTTAGGTTGCTTCCATGTCCTGGCTATTGTGAATAATGCTGCAATGAACATTAGGGTACCTGCATTTTTTTGAATTATGGTTTTCTCCAGATATGTGTGCAGGAGTGGATTCCTGTATTGTGATCATATGGTAGCTCTATTTTCAGTTTTTCAATTTTGATTGCCACCAACAGTGTGGGAAGTTTTCCTTTGCTCCATGCCCTCTTCAGCATTTATTGTTTGTAGATTTTTTGATGATGGCTACTCTCACAGGTGTGAGGTGGTACCTCGTTGTAGTTTTGATTTACATTTCTCTAATAATTAGCAATGTTGAGTGTCTTTTCATGGCCTGGTTAGCCATCTGTATATCTTTTTTGGAGAAATGTCTATTTAGATCTTCTATCCACTTTTTGATTGGGTTGTTTGTCTTTCTGATATTGAGCTGCATGAGCTATTTGCATATTTTAGAGATTAAGCCATAATTGGTTGCCTCGTTTGCAAATATTTCCTCCCATTCTGAGGGTTTTCTTTTGTTTTTATTTATGATTTCCTTTGTTATTCATACATTTTTAAGTTTAATTAGGTCCCATTTGTTTATTTCTGTTTTTATTTTGATTTTTTAAAATTTTAGATCTTTATTCTTTTCTTAATCTAAAATTATTAATTTTAAATTTGTTGAATCTAAATTCATTAATTTGTTAATGTAAAAGAATCTAAATCTATTCTTAATCTAAATTTTAGATCTTTATCGCTTTACAGTTATACTGTGTGTTTATTTTTGTTGCTTTGGGGCTTTTCTCTAGTTGTGGCGAGGCAGGGCTACTCTCGTGGCACGCAGGCTTCTCAGTGCTGTGACTTCCCTAGTTTTAGAGCGCGGGCTCTGGGTGTGTGAGCTGCAGTAGTTGAGGCGCCTGAGCTCAGTGACTGCAGCTCCGGGCTCTAGAGCAGAAACTCAGTATTAGTGGCACACAGGCTTAGATGCTCTGCAGCATGTGGATTTTCCTGGACAGTGGATCAAACCCATGTCCCCTGCATTGGCAGGCAGATTCTTTACCACTTAGTCACCTGGGAAGCCCTACAGTTATATTTTTAATGTTATAAATTTCCTTCTAAGCACTACATTTGCTGCATCCTACCATTTTTAATAAGTTCTATTTTGTTTTCATTTAATTAAAAGTATTTTTAAAAGTTCTCCTAAGCCTTCTTCTTTAACTCATGTGTTATTTAAACTCCAACACATTTGGGGTTCTTCCAGTTATCTATTATCAATGTCCATTTTATTATTATCTGAAAACAAACTTTGTATTATATATAGTTTTTCAGATTCGTTAAGATATGTTTTATGGTCCAAAATGTGGTCTGTTTTAGTGTATACTCCATGTTCACTTGAAACAAATGTATATTATGTTCTTGTTTAATGGTGTATTCCATAAATGTCAATTATATAGAGCTGATTGATAGTGTTGTTCAGATCACCTATATCCTTACTGATTTTCTGCCTGCTTGATATATCAATTACTGACAGAAGGGCTTTGAAGTAACTTTAATCATGGACATGTCTATTTCTGTTTTCAAATCTCTCAGTTATACCCCATGTATTTTGGCACTTACACTCTCAGATGAATACAAAGTTAGGGTTATTGAATCTACTTGGAAAGTTGACACCTTTATTACCATCCTGTTTGAGATTAACATGGATACTTCAGCTAGCTTTTTTTTTTTTATGCCAATAAATTTTATTTTATTTTTATTTTATTTTTACTTTATTTTACTTTACAATATCGT
The DNA here is from genome assembly GCA_006410635.1 of Cephalophus harveyi. NCBI lineage: Eukaryota > Metazoa > Chordata > Mammalia > Artiodactyla > Bovidae > Cephalophus > Cephalophus harveyi. The sequence goes on along the minus strand of SJYT01067172.1, from coordinate 423,640 downwards.
ACTGGTTTTGCCATACATTGACCTGAATCCACCATGGGTGTATATTAGCTCCCAATCCTGAATCCCCCTCCCACCTCCCTCCCCATATCATCTCTCTGGATCATCCCCGTGCACCAGCCCCAAGCATCCTGTATCGAACATAGGCTGGTGCTTCGTTCTTACATGATAGTATACACGTTTCAATGCCATTCTCCCAAATCATCCCACCCTCTCCCTCTCCCACAGAGTCCAAAAGTCCATTCTATACATCTGTGTCTCTTTTGCTGTCTCGCATACAGGGTCATCATTGCCATCTTTCTAAATTCCATATATATGTGTCAGTATACTGTATTGGTGTTTTTCTTTCTGGCTTACTTCACTCTGTATAAAAGTACAGTATTTCTTTATCCATTACTTTATTATTAACCTAGCTGAGTATTTACATTTGAACTGGAAATATTATAGATAATATATAACTGAGTCATGTTTTTGTATTAATCTACTCTGAGAACCTGTCTTTTCATTGATGTATTTAGATAATTCATATTTAAAGTGATTATTTACTATTTGTTATATTTGTTACTTGTTTCTCCTCCACTTCTTGCTATTTTTACACCTTCCCTTGTTTCAAGTCAAAATTTAATGTGATTCCATCTTTTGTCTTAGTGTATCAGTTATACTTAAAATAATTATGTTGTTCTATCATATACAATATACATTTTTAACTAATCTGTTTTCAAATACTGTACCAGTTCACATGCTATGCATTACCTTATAACAGAGTAGTTCCAATTCCTTCTTCCCACCGTTATGATATTGTGTCATTCATTTAATTTATCTGTGTTCTATAATCACCCAATACTTATTTTTGCTTTTACCAATAGTTATCTTTTAGGTCAATTATAAGTGAGATAAATATAATATTTATGTTACCTTTCGTTATTCTTTCTCTGTCCGGCCTTTTTTTATGTAGCTCCAGTTTTCTAACCCATGCCCTTTTTCTTCTGCCTGCATTACTTCTTTTTTTAAAAAATTATTCGTATTGATTTATTTTTGGCTGCACTAGGGTTCACTGCTTTGGGTGAGCAGAGGCTGCTCCTCACTATAGTGCGCGGGCTTCCCATGGTGCCCTCGCTTGTTGTGGAGCACAGGCTCTGTGCGTGCTGAATTCAGTCACTGAAGCTCACAGGCTCAGTGATTGCTGTTCATGGGCCCTAGAGCACGCAGGCTCAAATAACTGTAGCATGGGCTTTGTTGCTCTACAGCACGTGTGATATTCCTGGAGCAGGGATCGAACACGTGTCCCCTGCATGAGCAGGCAGATTCTTATCCACTGCACCGTCAGGGAAGTCCTCTGCATTGCTTCTTTTAATATTTCTTGCAAGGTTGTCCTGTTTGTGATGAATTTCATTTTTGGAGGGGTGTACTTGTGAAGGGTAATTTTACTGATATAGAATTCCTCATCAATGTTTTTCTTGGTCTTCAACATTTAAAATATTTCACTTTACTCTCATCTTGTTTACATAGTCTTTTAGGATAAGTAACTGATATTCTTGTCCATGATCCTCTCTAGGTCACAATGTGGCTTTTGATTTCTGTGTTCCCTTTCTCTTTGTTTTCTTGAAAGTTGAATCTGATATGCATTTATGTGTTTACTTGGTATTTACCCGACTTGCTGCTTTTTGAGCTCTTAGCTATATAGTTGGACATCTGTGATTAATTTTGGAAAGTTATTTACAGTTATAACTTCAAATATTTCTTCTCCATCTACAATTTCTTCTCATTCTAATTTTGTTTACTCAAATTACACGCATGTTAACTCTGATATTGTCCTACAGTTCTTGGGCTGTCTGTTATGTTTCTATTTTTTCTTCATATTCCAATGTAGGAAATTTTTACTGACTTACCTTCAATTTCACTGAATCTTTTCTCAGCCATGTCATATCTACTGAGAAGCCCATTGAAAGGATTGTTCATTTTTTGTTACAGTTTTTTTTAAAAAAGCTTAACTTTTCATTCTGATCATTTAAGTGTGTTTTTTTTTTTTTTTCTAAAATTACCCATCTATTCTTTCATGTTGTCTACTTTCTACATTAAAGCTCTTAATATATTAATCACAGTTAGTTAAAATTCCTTGCCTAATAATTCCAAAGTCTGTGTCATATCTGAGTCTGGCTTTGATGATTGGTTTATTTCATTGCCCTCTAACATAGCTTGTAATTTTGGATTGAAAGCACTACAATGAATAATAGAAATTGTTAAATCTGCCTAGGTGTTGAGCTGTGTTTAAATTCTTCGTACCTGTAGATTCCAGAAATTCACATACCTTCATTGTCGTTGTTTTTTCTCCTCTTGATGTGTCGCTCAGTCGTGTCCGACTCTTTGCAACCCCACGGACTGTAGCCTATCAGGCTCCTCCGTCCATGGGATTTTCCAGGCAAGAGTGCTGAAGTGGATTGCCATTTCCTTCTCCAGGGGATCTTCCCGACCCAGGAATTGAACCTGGGTCTCCCTCATTGCAGGCAGATGCTTTACCGTCTGAGCCTGAGGGAAGAGGGAAGCCCCCTCTTGATGTTGCTGCTGCTGCTGCTGCTGCTGCTAAGTCGCTTCAGTCGTGTCCGACTCTGTGCGACCCCACAGATGGCAGCCCACCAGGCTCCCCTGTCCCTGGGATTCTCCAGGCAAGAACACTGGAGTGGGTTGCCATTTCCTTCTCCAGTGCATGAAAGTGAAACGTGAAAGTGAAGTCGCTCAGTTGTGTCCGACTCTTAGCGACCCTATGGACCGCAGCCTTCCAGACTCCTTCGCCCATGGGATTTTCCAGGCAAAAGTACTGGAGTGGGCTGCCATTGCCCCCTCTTGATGTTAAGATTCCCTAAATAGAAAGAGTCTGTGTCTTGCAGATCTTTCAGCTGAAATTCATTGTGATTACATTAGATCCATGCTATTTGGTGGCACAATATTAGTGAAGGGGAGCACTTAATTCTTTCATGATTGAATCACAGTGTTGTAGCAGTCATGTGTCTCATGGATGCAACCTTCATGAATGTTTCTCCAGTTGTATGACTTTTCCTCCTTGCCTTTTATTCCTTTTCCAGCTGCAGAATTTCCAGTTCATTTTCTTGAAGTCCTGACCCCTGTTGATCATGTTCTGTTTTCTGTTGTGTTCCCAGTAGGTGAGACAAGAAGACTGGAGGGGCTGAGGTGGGGAACAAAAATTCCTTTTTCCAGCTGGAATCAGCTCTGATAAAGTGTTTATACTTTTATACTAGACTAGGCATTTTTAATGTAGAAGTTTCTGAGTGAATTTTACAAAAAGTACCTTTTTCCTAACCACCTTTCTGTAGGAGACCCATGAGGGTATCTTTTTTTTATCATCACCATGACAATCTGGTGGGGTCCTGGAGTCAGATCCTACAAAAGTATGTAACCCTTCTAAGACTCAGCCCTGGGAGCTTCTCATTCTCAAGCTAGTCCACACTCAGCTCCCCATGATATATCAAAATTATCATGTAAGAGTTCCTACCAGTTTTTACTATAGTGGTTTCTGCTCCGGTTCTTTATTTCTCTAGATATATATTTTCCTTATTGATTTCAAGGTGGCATTTTGCCCTGTAAACCCTGTGTTCTGTTGAATCCAAGAAAATTCATTGATTATTCGTTTGTCCAGTGTTTTCTATTTATAAGTATGGGAACTTATACAATTTTTTATGTCAGATGTAAAACAAGAAGTACTTAAACTCATATTTTAAAAAGTTATTATACACAAGTGGTGAAAACATTTGAAAATATGATCACTATTGAAATATAAATGAAAACACAAAGAGATGCTATCTTTTTCATAAAAAAAGTTGTAAAATATGAATAATGTCATTTTAGTATTGAAAAAGATATGTGTGTATGTGTGTGTGTGTGCGCGTGCATGTATGCTAGTCATTCAGTAGCATCTGACTGCAACCCCATGAACTGTAGCCCCCTCTTCTCTGTCTATGGGATTTCCCAGGCAAGATACTGGAGCGGATTGCCATTTCCTCCTCCAAGGGATCTTCCCAATCCAGGGGCTGATCCCATGTCTCTTTCATCTCCTGCATTGGTAGGCAGATTCTTTACCACTGTTCTGCCTGGGAAGCCAATGTGTATGAACAAACATCTTTGTGCCAGAAAGTGCTACATTCTGTGTCTCTAGAAGAACAAAACATTGAACCTGAGCAGAGTGGTTGGATCAGGTTCGCCCCTCATGTCATGTAAGATGAGTAGTCAAGGGCTCATATTAGCTTCCAGAAATAATAACTATCATCAACTTGATGCTTGGCCAGGATCAGTCAAAAGAAAGAGATTTTCCCAACATACCACAACAACTTTTTACTGTGGTATTTGTTGCAAATGATTATAAAAATACTTTATAGGTGCAAGAGTTCAAATGAAATGCAATTCAGTGGTGAATTAGATCAGTCACAGCAGTTTGTGAACAGTAGGAACCTAATCATCTTTGCTTGAAATCTGAAGAAATATGGGGGGCTTCTGGGGGTCTCCACAAAACAATAGCAGATCTTTTGTTAACTCACTCAAATCAATATAAAATAATTTGTTAGTGGCTATAAAAAAGAGGAAATTTTCTGATTCTGAAAGGAGTCATACTACATAGTCACAGGCCTCATTACGTTTATGTCTTATTCTTCAGAATAATACTAATTAATGGAGAATAATGCATATCTCTAGGACTTGAAAATTTTAACTGCAGCAACCTTGAAATATCAGGGAAAACCCTTGGAGTCATAGTGAATTCAATAACTAAAATAACACTTGGAGGATTTTTTAAATGTATTTTTTAGATATTTGGTTAATGAAAAATCTTTCATACTGAAAGCAGTTGAGAGATAAAAGAGACAGTATTGGTTAAGAAACAAAAATGTTTGCTAAGTCTCAGATTGGTCTTATTTTATTATTCTGATCTTCATGTTGCATAGCTTAATTTAGTCAACTAGGTAACTAGTCCAAATGGGAGACTTTGAGAGAATATTACACAAATCCAGTAAGTTCAGTGAAAGCTGTATCACCAAGTAACTAAAATGTTCCCTTTTGTGGGAAAAGTAGAGACAAGATTGTCACCACTGGTTCCCTCTTGTAATTACCTGTATTTATTTGTGCAACATTTGGCATAGATGACCTCTCCCTTCCTTTTCGGAACTTCTCTTCTTGTGGCTTCACATTCCCCTAGTTTCCTCCAATATCATCAGTTGCGCAGTTTCAATTTTCTTCCCAGGCTCTTTCTCTGTCCCCACATTTTCTGTTCTGGATCAATACACTCTTCTTATCTTACCATGCCCCATACTTTACAGTTCTATGTTTGTGCATGCCATCAAACCTCTACATTCATTTCTGAATTAAAACACACCCACACCCACACCCACACACGTTTTCCCTCAGCACTCTACATTCATTTCTGAATTAAAACACACACACACACACACACACACACACACGTTTTCCCTCAGCACTCTACATCTTAGTCTATGGCATCACCTGTGCTATCTTAAGTCTAAAATCTGAGAGTCATCTTTTATTCCTCTTCTCTTCATCTAATTCTTCAGCTTGTCCTTTTGACTCCACCTCTATATTATGTGAAGAAATCTTTAGTTCTTTATGTTTACACTATATACTCCTGATATTGTACCAGTTATCATCCTTTCTGTCTGGATTATAGCACTAGCATTTTGCCTCCCTGCTTATGTTCTGTCTTTGCAGTAATACACTACCCATAGAACAACCAGAATGATATTTTAAAAATACAAATTGGATCTTGTCAGTCCCTTGCTTAAAACTCTCCAATGGCTTACTATTGTACATATTTATTATTGCACTTCTTCCTCTAGCTTACAAAGCCTTTTAAATTTGGATCTTCGGCTACTCTTTAAATTTTTATCCTTCCACTCTTCTCCTATAGGCACACAGCCTCTCTGCCTCTTGAGCTCACTGCCTTGCCTCTGTAGGGTGATGAGCTTTATGTGACATATTCTTCCACATGATGACTCATGGCAGCCTCCCTTTTATCCTTAAAATCTCAGTGTAAATGTTATCTCTTCAATGAGACCATCCCTTTCCACCCAAACCAAGGTGATCATTGTGTCCCATAGTATCATGTCACCTGTTAAAGTGAGCTGCTTGTCTTTTTCTTTATATGATAGATACATAGTCTTAAGATGGCAGAGAATAGGTCTCTTGTTCACTGCTGAGTGTTTAGCATACAGAATAGTCTCTGGTTCTAGAAGTTGTTCAGTAAATCCTTGCTTGAGAATCCTTGGAGGTCCAGTGTTAGGACTCAGCACTTTTACTGCTGTGGCCTGGGTTCAATAACTGGTCAAGGAACTGCAAACCACATAGCAAGGCCAAAAGTGAAAAAAAAAATCCTTAATAAGGCAGATAGTAATATGAATTCATTGAACAATTTGTAAGGGCTGTCAAGATAAGGGGAGAACATTTGAGAAAGATGGGGAGGTTAGGGTAGAAATTTGAAAATTTTGCTAACTTCTCAGTTTAGCCTCAACCTAGCACTGTGTACTGTTAGCATTTCTTTATTACGTACAACGTTCTCTTCTCACTCTAAGCTCTTTCATCCACACCTTCCAATTTAACTCCCACTTCTATCCAAACAACTTACAGTTTTATATTCCTAGCCAGCATCTTTCATCTGTTTTCCATGTCTCTATATGCAAATGCTTACTTGGTATTTCTTCTTAAATATCTCAAACTCATTGCAGATCCTACATGTCCCAGATATCCTCATGATCCTTTATTCTCAACTATGATTGTCTTTCTGTATTCCTGTGATTAATACCACTCTCTATCCCATTATGCAAGGCACAATCCAGAAATCTTTCTTGGAACTTTACCCTTTGCCTAAAATCCAATCTATCTAAAATCTTGCTTCTCATCCTAAATATATCTTGATTTTCCATTCCATCCTCACATCTACCTCATCAAAAGTAATAGCCCAGATTAATAGACCACTTACTATGTACCAGTACTCTTCTAAGAGCTTTTTCTTTATTAATCCAATTAATCATCTCAAACACTCTGCGAAGTAGATTCTGTCATTATTTCTATTTTACAGATAAGGATTCTTGGCACAAGGAATATATGTAAGTTGCTCGAAAGGCATCAAGTCAGGTACAAACCTGAGCAGTTTGAAGGTAGAATCCATATGTTTAAACATGGCATTCTCTGAGTCCAAGAATCCAGTTACCTTCAGCCTTAACATGCACTAATCTTTTACAGGGCTTACCATCATTGGCTCCAGCTCCGATAGCATTGCATTTCCAATTCATAGCCTGATTAATGTCTTTAAGATACATAGCTCTTCATTTCCCCCATTGTTTAAAACATCCTAATATTTTACATTGCTTTTGATATAAAAATGAATGTTCTCATTGTTACCTTCAGTGTTTGTCCCTTGGTGAAGCTTTCCTTGATCTTCCTGACTAGATCAAATTCCCTGTCATGTGTCTTCTTATTAACTCATGACCCCAGCCTCCTCTGAGTTCCCCTGCCCCTGCAGTGGACGGTTTCTGTGCACACCGATCTTCCCCCACCTCCAGTGCTTGTGTCTTTGTTTCTCTGCTCGAGGGCTTGCTTGGATGCCATTGGCAAAACCCTGAAGTTGCCTAGAATTTAATGTTCCTAGAGGCAAGCCTCATCCAGTGAAGAACACTAGTTGGTTGATAAGTACCCCATCTACTCCATATATTAGTGGGACAGTTCCTTTTTTAATTTATTTCTTTTTAATTGGAGGATAATTGCTTTACAATATAGTGTTGGTTTCTGCCCTAGATCAACATGAATCAGACATAGGTATACATATGTCCCCTCCCTCTGAAGCCTCCCACCCACTGCCCACATCTCACCCCTCTAGATTGCCACAGAGCCCTGGTTTGAACTCCCTGCAAGTGGGACACTTCTGATTTGTGTTCCACAGAGTCTTTTAACCCTTTAAAGAATCTTTAACAGAAATGAGTTTCAGTTCTCCACAGAGGTGGCTCATTCATGAAGTTAGTTCAGTTCAGTTCAGTCGCTCAGTCGTGTCAGCTCTTTGCGACCCCATGAATTGCAGCATGCCAGGCCTCCTTGTCGGAGAAGGCAATAACACCCCACTCCAGTACTCTTGCCTGAAAAATCCCATGGATGGAGGAGCCTGGTGGGCTGTAGTCTATGGAGTCACGAAGAATCGGACACGACTGAGAGACTTCACTATCACTTTTTACTTTCATGCATTGGAGAAGGAAATGGCAACCCACTCCAGTGTTCTTGCCTGGAGAATCCCAGGGACGGGGGAGCCTGGTGGGCTGCCGTCTATGGGGCTGCACAGAGTCAGACACGACTGAAGCGACTTAGCTGCAGCAGCAGGCCTCCCTGTCCATCACCAACTCCCGGAGTTCACTCAAACTCATGTCCATTGAGTCGGTGATGCCATCCAGCCATCTCATCCTTTGTTGTCCCCTTCTCCTCCTGCCCCCAATCTCTCCCAGCATCAGAGTCTTTTCCAATGAGTCAACTCTTCACATGAGGTGGCCAAAGTATTGGAGCTTCAGCTTTAGCATCAGTCCTTCCAAAGAACACCCAGGACTAATCTCTTTTAGACTGGACTGGTTGGATCTCCTTGCAGTCCAAGGGACTCTCAAGAGTCTTCTCCAACACCACAGCTCAAAAACATCAATTGTTTGGCACTCAGCTTTCTTCACAGTCCAACTCTCACATCCATACATGACCACTGGGAAAACCATAGCCTTGACTAGATGGACCTTTGTTGGCAAAGTAATGTCTTTGCTTTTGAATATGCTATCTAGGTTGGTCATAACTTTCCTTCTAAGGAGTAAGTGTCTTTTAATTTCATGGCTGCAGTCACCATCTGTGGTGATTTTGGAGCCCCAAAAAATAAAGTCTGACACTGTTTCCACTGTTTCCCCATCTGTTTCCCATGAAGTGATGGGACCGGATGCCATGATCTTAGTTTTCTGAATGTTGAGCTTTAAGCCTACTTTTTCACTCTCCTTTTTTACTTCCATCAAGAGGCTTTTTAGTTCCTCTTCACTTTCTGCCATAAGAGTGTGTCATCTGCATATCTGAGGTGATTGATATTTCTCCTGACAATCTTGATTCCAGCTTGTGCTTCTTCCAGCCCAGCGTTTCTCATGATGTACTCTGTATGTAAGTTAAATAAGTAGGGTGACAATATACAGCCTTGATGTACTCCTTTTCCTATTTGGAACCAGTCTGTTGTTCCATGTCCAGTTCTAACTGTTGCTTCCTGACCTGCATACAGATTTCTCAAGAGGCAGGTCAGGTGGTCATGAAAGCCTTCTTCGTTGATTCATTTTCATCCCCTACATCATTTTCTCTACTACCTCACTTGTGCTCCTGAGGTTAATTCCCAAATAAACCACCTGCCCTGAGTTATTATCTCAGGGTCAGCTTTTGGAAAACCCTAAAATAAGGCATTCCCTTATTTTACACTTAAACATTGTCAGGTACCTCTCCTTCATAGCATATTTAGAGTTTGTGCAAATATATAAAAAGAGGCCTGAAATAGTGTTCAGTGAATGGTCGTGTTTTGGGAGGATGGAATTTTTACTTTCAATGTGGCTTTTTCTTTTATAAGCACTATAATTTTAATAAAATCAATGGCATGAAAAATCAGAGCCATAAAAATTAATAAAATGATATGTTTTGCTTTTAATATGATTGTAGAATGCAAACTTGTAATTTAAATAACCTTATTTTGCATGACATATTTTCACTTTATTTTTCATATACTGATAGAAGGAAATAGCTTAATTTTTTTAGTAGTGAAAATATGTAATTATACCAGCTTAGAGAGAGTCCCCTTATTGTGAGGTTTTGCTAAAATAGAAATTGAAAAATGTAGGTGGCTAAAGAGATAGTATTTTGTCTTACTTGAATTTTTCTTAAAATGGATTTAATGTCATTTGGTCTCTATTAAGTAGTCTAAATTTAAAAGCAACTTAATTATCTTGGTGACAATATTTCACAGTTAAACCATTAGCTTTGCTGCTATAAACAAACATTTTAAAGAGGAAGGAGATAGCTATATTTAGACAAAATGGTATTGAAGTGTGGTCCTCAAACTAATATGAGATTAATGGCTTTTCCTCCTTAACTGAGGTAGAGTGAAAATAGAAATGGAAAGAGTTTAATCCAGTCATTATGACCCCAACAGAAATTCAGAATACCATTAAGGCTAAATTATTTACCTGGAAATAGGTTTTGTTTGACACTGATAAGGCCATCACACATAAATCCCTGCTTTTTAAAATCAAATATTTGAAAAGAACAGGGTCCATGTGAGCTTCAGAGAATAGGTATTTACAGATCACAGATTTTTAAAATGACTTTTTAATCAATAGAAAGCAAAAGCTTTCTTTGATTAAGAAAAATGTTTCACTGAGGGCATGGAAAAGCTTTTTTTAAATTTTTGATTCTAAAAGATTAATTCAAAATAAATAACTAAAAGGATTATATTATGGAAATACAGGTCCTAGAAGAGCCTTTGGAGTCAGAAGATATGGGTATAGTAATAAATCAAATGTATTTTTTTATTCAATTTTTAAAGATTAAAAATATTAATATTTTATGTTAGAAGAGGTTGGGGCAGTGAAGACCCAGGGGCTTCAAGAATTGCCAGGGGCTGTATACAGCTGAAAAAGCTTAATCTGAATCTCCTTCTACTTAAAGGTATTTTCCTATAGTGGGGAAATGGAAAAATGCTCAAAAACCTAGATATAAGAATGTCCTCATAGTATAGCTTATACAACCAGCATTTTTATAAAGAAAATCATTCAAGTGTACAATTATAAAGGCATTAAATAATGATACATCTATGTAATGAAAGATTTGCTTGCCTTTAGAAATAATAATCATGTATAGAAAGAATGTTCATGATCTATTGATAAGTAAAGTACATTTGCAAAGTAAAATATAAAGTCATGTTTAACAAGGACACATATCTGCATATTTGAATATGTATACAAAAGCTGAATAAAATACAGTAGTTACCCCCTTATCCATGGGGGATACATTCCAAGATCCCCAGTGGCTGCCGGAAACTAGAGACAGGACAGAACCCCAGCTCTACTGTTTTTTCCTGTACTGATGAGTAGCATATACCACGTAAACACAGGGGACAAAGGGATGATTCATGTTCCAGGCAGGAAGGAGTAGGGTGGCGTGAGATTTCATCACATTATTCAGAATGGTGCACCATTTAGAACTTATGAATTTTTTATTTCTGGAATTTTCCATTTACTATTTCAGACTTGGTTGGTCATGTGTAACTAAAACCAAAGAAAGCAAAACAGCAGATAAGGGGAGACAAATGTATACAATATTATAAATCATGATTAATTTAGTATAAGATTGCAGCATTGGTTTTTACTCTATTTTAACTATCTGTATTTTGTAATTTTCCTGCAATGACTATAGCTTCTAAAATAACAGGTAAACATTACAAAAAATAAGTCAGAACTCCACTATTTATATTTGAGACATTGGGCAAGACACTTAATTCCCTCTTTTTGAGGGAATTATAGAGAAAACTAACTGAGAAAGCACTTGTGATACCTTGGCAGAGATGGAGCATTTAATAAAGTTCGATAAATTTGACTTTCAGGGAATCTGACTTCTAGTAATGCCTGAGTCTTAATTTAGAAATGTGATCTTGAGCAAGTTGTTTGACTTCTTCTAATTTTATTTAACCTAATGGATAGAATTAAGGAGCTATACTGATATTAAGTCTTCTCTTCCAATCATTTTACTTTGTGGAGAATCTAATAGATTGGATGTAGCAATATTATTTTCAATATATGAAAAGTATATATGTTTGAGTTTAAAGATATGTTTATACATCCAGAGGGAAAAGGAAATAAAGGAGTGAGCTTTTGTCAATCTGTAGAAATGTTTATACTGGACTCAACAATACATACTACTAAAAACTCACATAAATATAATTCAGAGTGTAAAGTATGAGAGAGTTGAGAGGAGCAAGGGAGATGAAGTAAGAAGTTTGTCAGGCTATCCTAGAAAAGAACTGAGTCAAGGCAACTCAAATATTGCAGCTACTTAAAAGATGACTATACTGCTGGCCATTTCTGTGGGTCCAAAGCAGTAACATTAAAGACAGATAATTGAAAATTTAACCTTTATGATTTTTAAAAATAGAAGTCAAGTCCAGAATTCCATGGTACTATCCCAAGGGAGAGCCCCAAGGTGGCCACCCCAGTTCTTTCCAAGGGATGAACCAAGCAGGCTGACAATTAAAAATCTCCCAGTCTTGAGTAACTTAGATATGCCTTCTGTTCCTGGTTCCTGAATTGATTTTAAAAGGAAATAATGGGAAATATACTGGATCATTGGCTTCAAACATCCCCAGCTCTTTGGTAGGAGCTAGATGAATACTGCAAACTATTCAACATAAAGCTATTTAAGTAAGACTAGATTGCTGGTGAAGAAGAATGGGTATGACAGGAATATTAATTCTGGAAGTTTCTATGGAAAAGGTCATCACTACTGGTGCTCGAACTATGAACTATGTTTGCATGAACTATGAAAAGAAAGTGATATAATGAATGAAATGTTCCTAAATTGGCACTCCATAAATTTGGTTTCTAGTCCTAGTTTTTCTATTAACTATGCAATTTTATGTGTGTAATATCACCTACATGAACTTTGGTTTCTTCCCCTAGCTAAACGGACTTACAATATTATTTGTTTCCTACGGCTTCTGTGACAAATACCACTGACTTATAATTATAGAGCTTCATTTTCTCATGGTTCTGAAGGCCACAGGTCTGAAAGAAATTTTACTGGGTCAAAATTAAGTTAGTAGAGCCACACAGTCTCTGAAGGCTATAGGGGAGAATCTGTTTCTTGCCTCTTCGAGGTTATGGTGGCTTCTTGCTGCGTCCAGCACTGCGGGTGAGAACGACCTGAAACGGGGAGAGTGCGTGATGAAAAGACACATAATTCAACAACTGGGGAGTCAGGGGGCCCTCCTGCTCTCCATGGCAGGAAGACAAAATGGCTGCTTTCGGCCCACACTTTTATTGGCAAAAGTCACAGGAGATCATTAGGGAATAGCTATACTGGGGAGTTTGATTAGCGCAGGCTCTGGTGTTGATCAGGAATATCTTGTTTTGTTTCCATGGAGATGGACGCAGGGTTAGGCAGTGCAGCAAGTGGAGCAGAGAGCACATCCAGCCCCAAAAATGTCCGTTCAGCATGCTTACTAGGACAGTCACTAGGGTGCAGACTGCCGCACCCCCGAGTCATGGGGGCAGGTTCTGGTCTCTGCTCCACCAGGCTGCAACAGCTTCTAGCATTCTTTGGATTATGGCTACCTGACTCCAATCTCTGCCTCCATCTTCACAAAGACTTTGTGTGTGTGGGGGTGTGTGTGTGGGGGGGGTATGGATGTGTGTGTGTGTGTGGCTACATGACTCCAATCTCTGCCTCCTTCTTCACAATGACTTTGTGTGTGTGTGTGTGTGTGCAGGGGTGTATGGATGTGTGTGTGTGTGTGTGTGTGTGTGTGGCTACATGATTCCAATCTCTGCCTCCATCTTAACAGTGACTTCCTGTATGTGGGGGTTTGTGTGTGTGGCTACATGACTCCAGTCTCTGCCTCCATCTTCACAATGACTTCGTGTGTGTGTGTGTGTGTGTGCATGTGCACGCATGCACCTTGTGTGTGGTATGAAATCTTTCTCTGTGATATGAAATCTTACTCTGTGTCCCTGTTATAAAGACATGTATGAGCTTACAGGTGCTTGGAATTAGGGTGTGGATATTTTTTCAGGAGGCCATTTTTTTGGCCTGCTGTCGCCACTTGGTTGACAGGGTCTAGTTTTATAAGCAATAGCTCTTTAGGAAGAAGTACTTTGTTCTTTAAAAATTCCATGGAGTCCTAGTGACAGAATGAGAAATTAAGCAGAGTTACTTAGCTCCATCCTACTTCTCTTTTTATCCTGAACTATTTCTGAAAAAAAAAAAAAAAAAGGTACAAATGGTGGTGGTGGGGGTAATAGTGGTAAAAATGTACTTTACTTCTTTAGCTATATCACAGAATATTTTAAAATAGCATTCTAAAACCCAGTCTTGCAGAGCTGTACAGAAAGCTCATCAAGTATCTAAGTCAAAGTATTTAAATTTTTTTAATTAGATTTTTTTTTTTTTTTAACATATTTGCTAGCAGATCCGAAACTCATGAAAGTATAAGAATTAGGAAAGGACCAGAATATGTTTTGACAACAATAGAGAGCTGTCTAATAGCTGCAAAAATAAAACACACTAGAATAAACTAAAAAATTTAGGTCTTTGTTTGAATTTCAATAAAAGGCAAATCCAAAAGATCAATGAAAGTATTATCTTTTTAAAAATGATATATTTATAGGTTATTTTCTCAGAAATGATGACTAGTAAATGAAAATTTTGGCCGCACAATATAATTTCAAGATTGGTCTCTCTTCAAGTTTAAATGGAGGGATCTAGAACTCCTGAAAGCGATTTCCTGTGAAGTTTCCAAACATGACTGATGGACAGGGCTGGATTCAATGCAGATTCAATAGAGCTTTCAGCAATGTAATTCAGGTGGAATAAGGATTCTGTGAATCATCCAACTGGGTTCTGAATTTTGGGGCAAAGAAAGTGAGGTCTGAGACTTATCAGCATTCAGTCTCAGTCTTTGGATTGTTTTAAAGTGGCTGCTATGAAATATGAAGTGTATTAACTAAGTAGCATACTACCACCACCATCACAAATTTCAAATAATGAGCCATTCTTCTGATGATAATTCTGGAATATGATGAGTGGAGAAAAAACATCTAACATTCCATTCCATTCCACCCCTAACTACAGGCTCTTTTCAAAGCCTTAAACAATAAACACTCATTTACTCATTCAGTGTTTGTAGGATGACAGCTCTACTGTTTGTTAAACACTGGGAATAGTTTGACTTTATCTTTGTCCTTAGAAGTTTTTCTTTTCCTTAGAAACTAATCAAGGTAAAAAAAAAAAAAAAAAAAAAATTCTGTGGATTGTAAACAGTTAAGCACAGAGAGACAGGGTTGATTAGATCTGCTGGGAAAAAGTAGTTTATGTCCTAAATAAGATATGCTAGGATGTGAATAAGTACAAGGCTTATAGATGTGGGGTGGCAAGGCAAGAGTACACAACTTCCTTGAATATTGGCATTAAGGAAGAGATGAAAAGGGAGGGGAGTTCAGTGTTGAGGAATTTTGAAAATTTCACATCAAATGACTGTAAACTATGATGTTGCCTACTGAACATAATGAAAAAGGAAATTGATGTTTAGAGAAATATGGAAATGATTTAAACAGTGCACATGGACAATGGAAATGTGAGCAACAAAATCCATGACATGTAAAAGAAAAAAAGGAATACTACACAATGAGGAACCAACTTGAGAACTGTAATGACATAGGGGAAAGATTATAGAATTATTAGAATAGAAAGCATAACAGGACAATAAGGATGGATGAAATAAGTATTATGCATTTCCCAGTGCTAGTGGTTGGAAAGGTTAGAAACCTAAAGGTCCGCAGTCATTATTAAAATGATTTGGAACCCATTCTGTAAGAAATGGGGTTGAATGGGAAAGAAGTACAAGAAATGGAGCAATATCCTGGGAGACCACGTTGAGGTTAAGTAGCTAGGAATTATAAGTGCAGTTGGTCAAAAGGATGAGGACAAGTGAGAATGCAACGGATTGTATTCGTAAAGGGGAATTACAGACCTTGGAGTTTTAAGTATAGCTTTTCTATTAGTTTGAGAGACTGAAGATGATGGAAACTTTGTGGCTAAGATAAGCAGATGTTCTTGATGTTTAAATCATCAGAGGTAACAGAAGCCAGAGTTGAGAGGAAAATGAAGAGTCTGGCACTAGAGTTATTGAAGATGGTGAGGAGCTTTCATGGAGGTCTATAGCTGTTTGTGAACATTAGACTAGGGCAGGAAATTCACCCATTTATTGAACAAATATATATTGCCTGCTCTATGCCTGGGGCACTTCAGTAGTGAACAAAAATATACAAAGTCCCTACTCTCGTATAATATACATTTTAGTTGGAGAGACAGAAAATAAATAAGCAAACAAAATAATACCAGGTGATGATAAGGTATGAACAAAATAAAGCAGAATTATTATACTGTGATATATAAGTTTAGGGAAGAACTCAAATAGAGGATAATGTTTGACATTAGAGGTGAGACCTGATGGAAGAAAGCCAGATTGATATCTGTAGGAAGAGTAGTTCTGACAAATATCGACGAAAAAATTATGCATGCAACCTCAAAATGGAGAGTTAGATTTTATTCCATGGAAATGTTAGGTCTTGGAAGGCAGTATCTCCAGTGACCCTGAGAGAGCTGACTCTGAGGAGGCAGGATGGGAGCCAGGCTATGTACAAGTTTGCAGTGAAGGGCAGGGGAATCTGAATATTAAAAGATTACTGTTAATTAAGAAAAAACTAAATCTCTCATGTGAAGAGATTTAGAGATTGTCTATGTATGGAAAATGCAAGCATTTGGGCTTGCTGAAATCATTTCTTTAATATCATCTAGCTATCTGGGGCCAATCCTGCTTTCTTTATATTCACATACTAATTCCTTGTTTACCATAAGAGATGGCAATCATGGCAGATGGCCACATCTGACATCCCCCCAACTCCTCAACTCTTACAAGGGAGAAAGCAGCTGATGGCTTGCAAATGGCTGGCTTTATTTCACCAAGGCTCAGAAATTTGCATTTGGAAAAGGCTTGTTTACTGGTAGAGCATAGAGCACAAAATGTTTCATTTCACACAAATAATAAAGCAAAAAAACCCCACAAAACCCTTGGCAGAAACCTCATAGGAGTTTAAGGACTAACAGAAAGAGGCAAGTATGACTAGTATACAGGGTGCTTAGGGGTGTAGGCAGAGGCAGAAGTAAGGGAGAAAGCCAAAAGAAAAAAAAAAAAGTGTATTGGGCTTTATAAGTCAAAATAGCGAGCTTCAATTTTATTCTGGGTTAAATGGAAAGTTGTTCAGTCACTCAGTCCTGTCCGACTCTTGGCGATCCCATCAACTGCAGCATGCCAGGCTTCCTTGTCCTTCACTATCTCCTGGAATTTGCTCAAACTCATGTCTATCGAATCAGTGATGCCATCCAACCATCTCATCCTTTGTCGTCCCCTTCTCCTCCTGTGTTCAATCTTTCCCAACATTAGGGTCTTCACATCAGATGGCCAAAGAATTGGAGTTTCAGCTTCAGCATCAATCCTTCCAATGAATATTCAGGATTGATTTCCTTTAGGATTGGCTGGTTTGATCTTCTTGCAGTGCATGGGACTCACAGGAGTCTTCTCCAATACCACAATTCCAAACCATCAATTCTTCAGCACTCAGCCTTCTTTATGATCCAACTCTCACACCCATACACAACTACTGAAAAATAGCCTTGACTATATGGCTCTTTGTTGGCAAAGTGATGTCTCTGCTTTTTCATATGCTGGCTAGGTTTGTCAAAGCTTTTCTTCCAAGGAGCAAATATCTTTTAATTTCATGGTTAGCATCACTGCCTGCAGTTATTTTGTAGCTCAAGAAAATAAAGTCTGTCACTGTTTCCATTGTTTCCACATCTATTTGCTATGAAGTGATGGGACTGGATGCCATGATCTTAATTTTTTAAGCTCATGAATGTTAAGCTTTAAGCCAACATTTTCACTCTCCTCTTTCACTTTCACTTAGAGGCTCTTCAGTTCCTCCTCGCTTTCTGCCATTAGGGTGTGGTGTCATCTGCATATCTGAGGTTACTGTTATTTTTCCTGGCAATCTCGATTCCAGCTTGAACTTCATCCCAACCCAGCATGTCATATGAGATACTCTGCATATAATTTGAATAAGCAGTGTGACAATATACAGCCTTGACGTACTCTTTTCCCAATTTGGAACCAGTTTGTTGTTCCATGTCCGGTTCTAATTGTTGTTTCTTGACCTCGTACAAATTCCTCAGGAGGCAGGAAAGGTGGTCTGATAATCCCATATCTTGAAGAATTTTCCACAGTTTGTTGTGATCCACACAATCAAAGGCTTCATTGCATACTCAATGAAGCAGAAGTATGTATTTTTCTGGAATTCTTTTGCTTTATCTGTGATCCAAAGGATGTCAGCAATTTGATCTCTGGTTCCTCTGCTTTTTCTAAAACCAGCTTGACCATCTGGAAACTCTTCGTTCATATACTGTTGAAGCCTAGCTTGAAGGATTTTGAGTATTACCTTGTTACATATGAAATGAGTGCAATTGTGTGATCTTTTAAGCATTCTTTGGCATTGCCTTTCTTTGGCATTGAAATGAAAACTGACCTTTTCTAGCCCTGTGGCCACTGCTGAGTTTTCCAAATCTGCTGGCATGTTGAGCGCAGCACTTTCACAGCATCATCTTTTAGGATTTGAAATAGCTCAGCTGGAATCGCATCACCTCCACTAGCTTTGTTCTTTGTGGAGCTTCCAAAGGGCTGCTTGACTTCACATTCCAGGATGTCTGGCTCTAGGTGAGTGACCACACCATCCTGGTTATCCGGGTCATTAAAACTTTTTTTGTATAGTTCTGTGTTTCTTGCTACGGCTTTGTAATCTCTTCTGCTTCCATTAGGTCCATTACTATTTCTGTCCTTTGTTGTACTCATCTTTGGATGGAATATTCTGTTGGTATCCCTAATTTTCTTGAGGAGATCTCTAGTCTTTCCCATTGTATTGTTTTCCTCTATTGGAAAATTGGCACTCTAATTAATATCCAGTAGTAATGGAAAAGGAAATGGCAACTCACTCCAGTGTCCTTGCCTGGAGAATCCCAGGGATGGGGGAGCCTCTTGGGCTTCCATTTATGGAGTCGCACAGAGTCGGACACGACTGAAGCGACTTAGCAGCAGCAGCAACAGTAATGGTAGGGTAAAGCTAGAGAAAATTATTAGGAAAGCAATTTAATACCCATTAGCCAATTTTGGTTGCTTGGGCTAGGGTGGCATGGTGAAGATGATGAGAAGTGGTTGGACTGGATATATATTCCTGAAGAATAGAATGTAGGGGTTGGGGGAGTGTTTGATGCTGACTGTAAGGTTTTTAGCCCAAATAAATTGCCACTGAACTGGAGAATACTGGGCAATGGGCAGGTTAGAGGGTGAAGAAAAATCAGTGATTCATTTTTGGTCATGTTAAGTATGAGATGTAACTAAGACAGCCTTAAAATTTCCCTCAGCTTGACAAAGCTTTAAAAAGATTTCTTCCCAACTGTAGGCCTCTGTCATCCCTTTTTAAGGAGCATTTATTTTAGAAATATGCAAGAGAAAACTTCCTCTGTCCCTCTGAGATGCAAATCTTTTACAATCCAGAAGTATTTCTCTAGGATCTGGTACTTCTCTTTGAGAGGTAATCATAAAGAAAGCACTCTTATCTCAGCTTCTGTTGAAGGGTTGGAGCCTAACTACAATAAGCACCAATTACCAAGACTGATGGCCTAGACACATTGACCAAGCTTGACCCAGTCCTTTCTACTTTTGTTTTTGTTTCAATAGAATTGAGTTCAGTCTCTTTCCCCTATTGTAATAGTCTTGAGTGAAGTCTTCCTTATCTAACTGATCTCATCTGATTTTTCTTTTATATGTTTATTATATCTAAACTAGATAGCATATTCAAAAGCAGAGATATTTACTTTGCTGACTAGGGTCCGTCTAGTCAAGGCTATGGTTTTTCCAGTGGTCATGTATGGATGTGAGAGTTGGACTGTGAAGAAGGCTGAGCGCCGAAGAATTGATGCTTTTGAACTGTGGTGTTGGAGAAGACTCTTGAGAGTCCCTTGGACTGCAAGGAGATCCAACCAGTCCATTCTGAAGGAGATCAACCCTGGGATTTCTTTGGAAGGAATGATGCTAAAGCTGAAACTCCAGTACTTTGGCCACCTCATGCGAAGAGTGACTCATTGGAAAAGACTCTGATGCTGGGAGGGATTGGGGGCAGGAGGAGAAGGGGATGACCGAGGATGAGATGGCTGGATGGCATCACTGACTCGATGGACGCGAGTCTGAGTGAACTCCGGGAGATGGTGATGGACAGGGAGGCCTAGCATGCTGCAATTCATGGGGTCGCAAAGAGTCAGACACAACTGAGCGTCTGAAGTGAACTGAATTATATCTAAATCAAGATAACAATATATGAAGACATATAAGTCTGGAGTACCATGAAGCAGTTCAGGCCAGAAATGTAAATTTAGAAACTTTCAGGGTAGCGGTCACATTTAAACCTGTGAGAGAAGGAGAGATCACTTGGGTTAGAGCATGGAGTCTTGCAGTATTCCAGTGTTTAGAGGTATGGGATATGGAAAAGATTCACCACTGGAAAGTGAGAAGGAGCAGCTAGTTTGGTACTCCAAAGGTCAAGTGCAGAAACTGTTCCAAGTAACAGTGATCAACTGTATCAAATAGTTCTGACTGATCCAATTGGATAACTGATAAATGACCCCTTGATTGTATAATACAGAGTTCTTTTGTGCAGTTGGCAAGAGCAGCTTCAATGGAGTGGAAAGTGTAAAGTCTGAATAGAGTGGGAACAAGAGGGCATAGGAAGAGAGGAGGGAGAAACTGACCTCAGAAGCTCTTTTTGAGAAATGTTGCTTAGAACTAGCAGAGAAATGTGGCACAAACTTTTAAAGGATATAGAATCAATGGAAGATTTTTTTTAAGATCATATATATTTGTGTACTAATAGAAGTGAATCATTATAGAGAAAAATGATGTGATGATGCAAGAGAGAAAATAGGCCATAGCAAAAGCAGTGACCTTGATTATATTTAAGTGGATGGGTTCCAGTACTGAAGTGAATAGATTGACCTTACATAGGAAAAAAAAGGGTAATTTGTTCCTTGACCTTCTGGCAAAGAGTATGATTATTGATATTTGTAGATAAGGTGATATGGGCACCTGGAAATTCTCTGATTACTTCCACTTCCTCAGTGAAGTCAGAAGCACAATCATTAGTTGAAAGTGTGGTTGGGGGAGAAGGTGGTGGAAATTTTAGCAGAGAAAATCATTGTTAATGACGAGATTTAGGTATGACCATAGCTGAGGTGGAATGGAAGCAGTATCACTGGATAGTGAGGATATTGAAGATTTGTGGATATTGAATTTACTAAGACATAGATGAGGAATAGTCAAGGAGAGAAGATAGTTGGGAACTAAAACCTCTAGGGAATTATGGCCAGAAATTCAGAGATCTGTAGTCAAGGAGAATTGAATTAAAGAGAATTACTGGGTGTTAAACTTGTTGGATAGCATTACATTCATAGCAATGGGGAGTTTTAAGAAGAAGGGAAGGGTCATCCAATGAAAAAGCAATAAGTAGGAAATCAGTCCTGAATATTCATTGGAAGGACTGATGTTGAAGCTGAAACTTGAATATTTGGCCATCTGATGCAAAGAACTGACTCATTTGAAAAGACCCTGATGCTGGGAAAGATTAAAGGCAGAAGAAGGGGACAACAGAGGATGAGATGGTTGGATGGCATCACTGACTCAATGGACATGACTTTAAGTAAACTCTGGGAGTTGTTGATGGACAGGGAGGCCTGGCGTGCTTCAGTCCATGGAGTCACAGAGTCGACCACGACTGAACTGAACTGAGCTGAGGAAGGAGGAGACCCTATTGTCATTAGCGACAGTGGTACAAGAAATATTAAAAGATATTGGCAGATATCTCTTCTGATGGGCAATAGATGACTTTCAGCAGGGAAATGTTTTACAGTTCATTATGTGGATTTATTCAAAGCTCTGAGAAATGTTAAAATTTGATCTAGATCTTTGAAAATTAATGGATATGAGAAACATCTAAGGCGCTTGCTTTAAAATGCAGGTAGATACTCAGGTGATCAACTTCGACATCATAAGTCATGTCTTGTTGATCATGTGTACCATAGCTATGTGTGATGTGATGAGCATGGCACTTCTCTTCGGTGGTCTTCCTCCTCCAAATCCTTAACCACACTATAATTATGAGAAAAATGTCACACAAACCCCAATTGAGGAACATATCACAAAATGCCTAGTTAGTGCTCCTGAAAATCATCAGTTCAGTTCAGTCACTTAGTCATGTCCGACTCTTCGTGACCCCATGAATTGCAGCACGCCAGGCCTCCCTGTCCATCACCAGCTCCCAAAGTTCATCCAAACTCTTGTCCATCGAGTTGGTGATGCCATCCAGCCATCTCATCCTCTGTCGTCCCCTTCTCCTCCTGCCCCCAACCCCTCCCAGCATCAGAGTCTTTTCCAATGAGTCAACTCTTCGCATCAGGTGGCCAGAGTACTGGAGTTTCAGCTTTAGCATCATTCCTTCCAAAGAAATCCCAGAGTTGATCTCCTTCAGAATGGACTGGTTGGATCTCCTTGCAGTCCAAGGGACTCTCAAAAGTCTTCTCCAACACATCAATTCTTCAGTGCTCAGCCTTCTTCACAGTCCAACTCTCACATCCATACATGACCACAGGAAAAACCATAGCCTTGACTAGACGAACCTTTCTTGGCAAAGTAATATCTCTGCTTTTGAATATGCTATCTAGGTTGGACATAACTTTCCTTCCAAGGAGTAAGCGTCTTCTAATTTCATGGCTGCAGTCACCATCTGCAGTGATTTGGGAGCCCCCCAAAATAAAGTCTGACACTGTTTCCATTGTTTCCTCATCTATTTCCCATGAAGTGGTGGGACTAGATGCCGTGATCCTAGTTTTTTGAATGTTGAGCTTTAAGCCAGCTTTTTCACTCTCCTCTTTCACTTTCATCAAGAGGCTTTTAGTTCCTCTTCACTTTCTGCCATAAGGGTGGTGTCATCTGCATATCTGAGGTTATTGATATTTCTCCCAGCAATCTTGATTCCAGCTTGTGCTTCTTCCAGTCCAGCGTTTCTCATGATGTACTCTGCATAGAAGTTAAATAAGCAGGGTGACAGTATACAGCCTTGACGTACTCCTTTTCCTGTTTGGAACCAGTCTGTTGTGTTGTTGTTCAAAATCATCAAGGTCATCAAAAATAAGGACAATTTGAGGAATTGTCACAGCCAAGAGGAGCCAAAAGAGACCTGATGATTAAATACAATATGGTCTCCTGGGTGGGATCCTGAAACAGAAAATGACATTGGGGTGAGTGAGGTATGGGTATACATTGATTCTGTATTATTCTAGAACTTTCTGTACATCTGTAAGAATTCTGAAATTAAAAGTTTATTTTGATAAAGGCAGATGCTTGGGTAGTGAGACACAATAACACTCATTAACCACAACTTTAGCTTTTCCTAGCCTAGAAATCCATATCAGTATATCACATACTGTATACTTTTTGCCTCAGCTTCTTTCTCTCAGTACATTTGTGAAATTTTTGTTAAGTGTAACAGTTGATTCTTTTTATTGCTAAGTAGATTTCTATTGTGTGAATGTGCTACAATTTATTTAAAAATTCTTCTCTTGATAAAGAGTTATTTTTAACAATCACAGAAGTGGTCCTAATGTAGGTGGTCCACAGATACCATTTGGAGAAACATTTCTGTAAAAATTGATGCTCTGTCTATTGTGTCTTAGTTAATAAACCTTTCCAAGCATGAAAAGATAACTCAGCATCTGAAAATGTTAATACACCTGTGAAATAAAGTGTCAAGCCTGTCTCACTAGCCAGATAAAGGTGAAAAATTAGCAGCCGTGGTCTCATAATGAAAAAGCAAGATATATTAGAATGTCTACATAGACAACAGAAGGAATTTGCAGTCTGAGAGGTCTCATTTGTCTTTAGTTAGTGGATAGTGTTGATTTGTTTATTGGCCTTCAGAGGCTGATGAGAACAGAGGATGAATGCAGGCAATGTGTTTCTGATGAGGCAGTAAACATCCCTGGCAAGATTTGGGTGGCTGGGCCAACACCAATGACAAGGTAACCTTTTGAGTTCTGTAGTGCCATGTAATAGACAGAATATGCACTGTGTTTACATGAATGATGTGAGAAAGGAAACATCCTGATAAACTGCAGGGAAGGAAAAAAAAAAAAAAAAGACAAACAGTTGGAAAGAATACACATCTGAATTTAAAAGACAGGAAGAAACAAGAAATTAAGGATGCAGACTTGTTCCTTATGGCTCTCTGAGGTGCAATAATTGAGACTAAGAACACAAATATTCTGAATAGGAAAAGAAGGCTGTTGCTGAAACTCTTGGTTAGAATGTAACTACTATGGTGGTAAGCTTCTTTTGTTCCCAAAGAGACCCAGATTCAAAAATTAGAAGAAATCTCTTTGTACATTTTCTATACCCAGTGGTTGCAATTTCTTCCTCATGCATATTTTCTCTTTTTCATTCTCATTATCTTTTTCTCCTCTTTTGTTTGCATGTTTTATCTTGTGTATATTCTTTTAATTTTCCATTTTTACTTTGTCAAAAATATTTCTAAAGCTTAGCTTGTATTTAAATGAAAAGTATATTTAGCATTTTAAAGTAGATTTAGAAGAATTAGGAAACACAAAAACCTAAGCCATCAAAGAAATAATCTGCATGACTTTAAAAGAACATGGGTCTCCTCCTGTAGAATAGCAGCATGAACATGAAATAAGGATGCTTAGTAATAGACCTCAATCCCTAGGGACAAACCTAGGTGGCTTTCCCAAAATTTCATAAGGAAGTGAGTTTATGAGAACCAGCCAAGATTAGCCAGCCTTGCTTTCCAGAAGCAAGCATGATCTCATTTGATTAGCTGTTTAGATTGGCTGTGAAATGCCCCCAAGATTATGTGATGGCTTAATGCTTGGCTTGGTTACACAGTAATATTTTGGTTTCTTAATGATTTGTGGCTATTGCACGTACAGCCTGACTTTGTCTGGCACACTAGATTCACGGATTATTCTTACATAGCTGGAAGTAAAAATCTCTAAATCCTGGAATTTATATAGATAACTGAGGTAATTTTAACTGTTGGGAGAATCAAGAGTAATATGCTGAGAACACTATGTCTAGAGTCAGACTTTTCAGTGACTTCTCATTCAGCTCAATGAATTCTTGCTTCTTGGGTATAAAATAGTTTCTTTATGCCTGCAATGCACATCTTTACTGTGGCGATGAATACGTCAGGCCTAGGATTTCTTAAATTCTCTGACCATACAGTTCAGTTCAGTTCAGTCGCTCAGTCGTGTCCGACTCTTTGCGACCCCATGAATCACAGCACGCCAGGCCTCCCTGTTCATCACCATCTCCCGGAGTTCACTCAGACTCACATCCATCGAGTCAGTGATGCCATCCAGCCATCTCATCCTCGGTCGTCCCCTTCTCCTCCTGCCCCCAATCCCTCCCAGCATCAGAGTCTTTTCCAATGAGTCAACTCTTCGCATGAGGTGGCCAAAGTTCTGGGAAAATGCCTTGGTGCTGACAGATTGAAATTCTGGGTTATGCACAAAGCTCGATGACTTCATTGTTTTCAGGTCTATTTGGCAGCATTTAGCTGTCTGTGGCCTTTGCGCAGAAGGTCATAAAGAACCCTAACATGGGACTGTTTTCTTTGATGGCAAGGCTTAGCCTTGGGAAAGGAGGAACTCAGGGGTGGAATTGATTGGTGTTCACTTGATTTTTTGACCTTGACAAACTGGTCTCTAAGGGGTTTGTATATGGGTAGAGATAAGCCTAAGTTCAAATTGAAATGAAAAATCATTAGGTCATCAGACCTTTGCACAGTGTTAACCAGGTTGAGGAGTGTAAAAGTTTCTGAATCACAAAAGGAGGTCACAAATAGCAATATGTTCAGTTCAGTTCAGTCGCTCAGTCGTGTCCGACTCTTTGCGACCCCATGAATCACAGCACACCAAGCCTCCCTGTTCATCACCATCTCCCGGAGTTCACTCATACTCACGTCCATCGAGTCCATGATGGCATCCAGCCATCTCATCCTCGGTCGTCCCCTTCTCCTCCTGCCCCCAATCCCTCCCAGCATCAGAATCTTTTCCAATGAGTCAACTCTTCGCATGAGGTGGCCAAAGTACTGGAGTTTCAGCTTTAGCA
>SJYT01067172.1:300409-397437 GCA_006410635.1 Cephalophus harveyi | reverse complement strand
CAGCTTTAGCATCATTCCTTCCAAAGAAATCCCAGGGTTGATCTCCTTCAGAATGGACTGGTTGGATCTCCTTGCAGTCCAAGGGACTCTCAAGAGTCTTCTCCAACACCACAGTTCAAAAGCATCAATTCTTCGGTGCTCAGCCTTCTTCACAGTCCAACTCTCACATCCATACATGACCACAGGAAAAACCATAGCCTTGACTAGACGGACCTTAGTCAGCAAAGTAACGTCTCTGCTTTTGAAAATGCTATCTAGGTTGGACATAACTTTTCTTCCAAGGAGTAAGCGTCTTCTAATTTAATGGCTGCAGTCACCATCAGCAGTGATTTTGGAGAATTCTGTATTTACATAAAATATTATCAATTCCTTTAATAATTAAGTTCCTTTCTTTGGGGTTACCTGCTATACACTGGAGAGCATTCATTTAGACCAGTAGTACTAGGTTTTGGTATCCATAAGAGCAAGAGCACCAACCTTTGGGAACATGTAAAACGTGAAAATTCAAGGACCCCACCATGCATATACTGAATCAGAACCTCTGTAAGTGAATGAAGTTCAGTAAGATGTGTTTCCACAAGCCCTGATTGAATCTAAAGTTCTATGTCAGTAGAATGAAGTCATCCATTCCTCCATTAGTTTTAAGTATAATGACCTTTAATTAACCAAGATGTCAGAAGGAGAACATTGCATTAGGCCAGGGGAATGGATGCTTTATGACTAGGCAGAAAAAGTGGGGATTTGGAGTTTGAAAGACCTAGATTCAAGCCCTAAACTTGGCCAACAGTATATTTCCCTTACCATTTTTTCCACTTCTGTCTTGGGATATTCTATCCATCTCCCAGTGATATTGAAATAATTGAGACAGTGAATGTAGAATGTCAGGCATATAATGGCCAATAAATACTAGTTTCTTCCACATCATAATCACTTTTATTGAGTAAAAATAAATTATACATTCTGCTTTTATTAAGAGTTTCATAAGAAACAGTCCTATGGGAACGATTTCAGCATCTATTTTATAACTACTGCTGATGACATTTTCCATTCTGCCATTCAAGGTTTCATATATAAATTTTTATATGAGCAACGTTTTTATATGTTTGGATATAAAAAATAGAAAACCAATTTAAATATTAATCTAGAATGTGTGGTAGAATGTTTCTTCAAAATAAATTCATAGGTGTCAAATATTTGTGAATGACTTGTAACTAAATAAATTCAATAGAAAATACCTAAACATAATAAAAGCTATATATGACAAACCCACAGCAAACATTATCCTCAATGGAGAAAAATTGAAAGCATTTCCCCTACAGTCAGGAACAAGACAAGGGTACCCACTTTCACCGCTACTATTCAACATAGTTCTGGAAGATTTAGCAACAGCAATCAGAGCAGAAAAAGAAATAAAAGGAATCCAAATTGGAAAAGAAGAAGTAAAACTCTCACTGTTTGCAGATGACATGATCCTCTACATAGAACATCCTAAAGACTCCACCAGAAAATTATTAGAGATAATCAATGAATATAGTAAAGTTGCAGGATATAAAATCAACACACAGAAATCCCTTGCATTCCTATACACTAATAATGAGAAAGTAGAAAAAGAAATTAAGGAAACAATTCCATTCACCATTGCAACGAAAAGAATAAAATACTTAGGAATATATCTATCTAAAGAAACTAAAGACCTGTATATAAAAAACTATAAAACACTGGTGAAATAAATCAAAGAGGACACTAATAGATGGAGAAATATACCACATTCATGGATTGAAAGAATCAATATAGTGAAAATGAGTATACTACCCAAAGCAATCTACAGATTCAATGCAATCCTTATCAAACTACCAGTGGTATTTTTCACAGAGCTAGAACAAATAATTTCTCAATTTGTATGGAAATACAAAAAACCTCGAATAGCCAAAGCAATCTTGAGAAAGAAGAATGGAACTGGAGGAATCAACTTGCCTGACTTCAGGCTCTACTACAAAGCCACAGTCATCAAGACAGTATGGTACTGGCACAAAGACAGAAATATAGATCAATGGAACAAAATAGAAAGCCCAGAGATAAATCCACACACATATGGACACCTTGTCTTTGACAAAGGAGGCAAGAATATACAATGGAGAAAAAACAATCTCTTTAACAAGTGGTGCTGGGAAAACTGGTCAACCACTTGTAAAAGAATGAAACTAGAACACTTTCTAACACCACACACAAAAATAAATTCAAAATGGATTAAAGCTCTAAACATAAGACCAGAAACTATAAAACTACTAGAGGAGAACATAGGCAAAACATTCTCCAACATACATCACAGCAGGATCCTCTATGGTCCACCTCCCAGAATACTAGAAATAGAATCAAAAATAAAAAAATGGGACCTAATTAAACTTAAAAGCTTCTGCACAACAAAGGAAACTATATCAAGGTGAAAAGACAGCCTTTGGAATGGGAGAAAATAATAGCAAATGAAGCAACTGACAAACAACTAATCTCAAAAATATACAAGCAACTTATGCAGCTCAATTCCAGAAAAATAAACGACCCAATCAAAGAATGGGCCAAAGAACTAAATAGACGTTTCTGCAAAGAAGACATACGGATGG
Organism: Cephalophus harveyi; assembly: GCA_006410635.1. Taxonomy (NCBI): domain Eukaryota; kingdom Metazoa; phylum Chordata; class Mammalia; order Artiodactyla; family Bovidae; genus Cephalophus; species Cephalophus harveyi. The sequence continues at coordinate 394,819 of SJYT01067172.1, read as the reverse complement.
CTAACAAACACATGAAAAGATGCTCAACATCACTCATTATCAGAGAAATGCAAATCAAGACCAAAATGAGATACCATTTCACACCAGTCAGAATGGCTGCGATCCAAAAGTCTACAAGCAATAAATGCTGGATAGGGTGTGGAGAAAAGGGAACCCTCTTACACTGTTGGTGGGAATGCAGACTAGTACAGCCACTATGGAGAACAGTGTGGTGATTCCTTAAAAAACTGGAAATTGAACTGTCTTATGACCCAGCAATTCCACTGCTGGGCATACATACCAAGAAAACCAGAACTGAAAGAGACACATGTACCCCAATGTTCATCACAGCACTGTTTAAACAGCCAGGACATGGAAGCAACCTAGATGTCCATCAGCAGATGAATGGATAAGAAAGTGGTGGTGCATATACACAATGGAGTATTCCTCAGCCATTAAAAAGAATACATTTGAATCAGTTCTAATGAAGTGGATGAAACGGGAGCCAGTTATACAGAGTGAAGTAAGCCAGAAAGAAAAATACCAATACAGTATACTAACAGATATATACGGAATTTAGAAAGATGGTAATGACAACCCTGTATGTGAGACAGCAAAAGAGACACAGATGTATAGAACAGATTTTGGACTCTGTGGGAGAGGGAGAGCGTGGGATGATTTGAGAGAATGGCATTGAAATGTGTATACTATCATGTAAGAAACAAATCGCCAGTCTAGGTTCAATACAGGATGCAGGATGCTGGGGGCTGGTGCACTGGGATGACCCATAAAGATGATATGGGGAGAAAGGTGAGAGGGAGGTTCAGAATTGGGAACTCATGTACACCCGTGGTGGATTCATGTCAATGTATGGCAAAACCAATACAGTATTGTAAAGTAAAATAAAAAAGAAAAAGAAAAAAATAGAACATGATGCAACTATGGGCAAAATCCACAATTTAAAGTATTTTTTGCATATAGACATTCCTATCTTTATAAAATGTTAATAATTAAATAGCTAAATTGTTACTTCTATTTTTAACTGTTTTCCAAACATCATTATTTTCCAAAGTTTTAATAGAAAAAAATAAAGATGCATACATTTATTAAGCATAATACATATATAATTTACTAAGAATCATAAGAGAGCTAAAAAGCCCTTTAAAATAGTAAAATTCAATATTTTTAACTTTAAGATGAAGAAACTTAGCTCCAAAAGGCTTAGGCCCTTGATCTAGGTCAATTATTTAGTGTTAGAACTTAGCCTGGAAATAAACTCCCTGTAATAGTTTGGTCTCACTGAAGTTTTCTTCTTTGTTAAAATGAAACCTAAAAGAGCAATCTCACAGTGATATCTACTGCTTTATATTAAATGCAAATTTTGAAAAGGTAATTCATCAATTTTCCAAATTCCCTGCTTTTAGTAAAATAAATCATAAGAGTGATATACAGCAAGTTGAAACAAATATTTCCTTTGCTTTCATAGCAGTTGAGTGCTCTGATCTGGGAAATATGAATTTATTTTTCCCCTGTTTTATTGAGGTATGATTCAAATATTTAACAAATGGGATATGTTTAGGTTTAATAACATGATTTTCTAAGGTTTACAATGAGATTTATTTAATATTACTTCCAAAGTCGAATTAATTACATCCATCATCTCACATATTTACCATTTCTGTGTGCATGTGTGTGGTAAGAACACTTATGGTCTATTCCCTTAGTAAACTTCAAGTATATACTACCATATTAACTACAATCACTATTCTGTATACCTGAACCCAGGACTTGTTCATCTTATAACTGAAGGTTTGTACTCTTTCGCCAGCATCTTCCCATTTTCACCACCCTCTAAACCCTAGGCAACCACTACCTTTGTCCTTACTTACATGCCCTTTATAATGCCTCTTCCTTTATACCTGCATGTTTTCATAATCTTGGACAATACTTTCATATAAACAGCTTCTCACTTAATTCTTACAACAAACATATCTCTTTAGAAGAAATGAGAGTGTTTCCTGCTCTAATTCAGTCATATTTCACACACACCTTCTCTGTGACACCTTCTTGAATCACAGTTTCTGTTTCAGTCTCTTCAGTCCTAATTCTGATGTTCTAAAATAGAATTTTATTCCAAAATTGAAAGTACTGACTTCTGCTAATTTTAATCAGTTATAAAATTCAGGTTTTCTCAGTTGTCGGTTAGTGTTCATTTCTCTCTATTTCACTAAATCTCAATAAAATGGGTTTCAGCTAATATGTTCAAAGTCTAGATAGTTTTTCAGTTGAATTTAGTAATTATACTTGTTAGTGACACCACATTACTATTCAATATTTATGAAATCTTTTTTTTTTTTTTTTACTGAGTGAGTAGTGAAGCATCACCCAATGCTGTAGCAAGATACAAAATTAACACACAGAAATCAGTTGCACTTCTTCACACTAACAATGGAATAACTAAAGGGAAGTATAAACAAACAATCCCTTTTAAAATAGCAGCAAAAAAATAAATACTTGGGAATACACCAAGAAGATAAAAGACTTGTAAGTTGTAATCAAGCAAATTGAAAATGATTCAAAGAAATGGAAAGATATCCTATATTCTTTGATTGAAATAATTAATACTGATAAAATGACCATACTACTGAAAGCAATCTACAGATCCAGTGTGATCCCTATAAAATTATCTATGATTTTGTTTTATAGAACTAAAACAATCTTAAAATTTGCATAAAACCATAAAAAGACTCAGAATTGGGAAAGCAATCCTTAGGAAAAAGAACAAAGCCAGAGGCATAACCCTTCCAGACTTCAGACAATACAACAAAACTATAGTAATCCAAACAGCATGATGTTAGCATAAAAACAGACATATGGAAAAAGGGAACGGAACAGAAATTTCAGAAAGAAACCTACAATTAATGACAATTAATGACAATAAAAGAAACCTATAATTAATGACAATGTCCATAGGTTAAGAAACCTATGGACAATTAATCTACAAAGGAGGCAGGTACAATAAGGAAAAAGTTTTTTCAGCAAGTAGTATTGGAAAAGTTGGACATCTGCATATAAATCAATGAAGTTAGAACATATCCTCACATCACATACAAAAATAAACTCAACATGGTTTAAAGACATGATATGACATGATACCATGAAACTCCAAAATATTATCTGACATAAATCATACCAAATGTTGCCTTGGGTATGTTTTCTTAGGTCCATTTTCCCAGACAATAGAAATATAAAATAAGCTGCTGCTGCTGCTGCTGCTGCTAAGTCACTTCAGTCATGTCCGACTCTGTGCGACCCCAGAGACTTCAGCCTACCAGGCTCATCACTATTTACAATAGCCAAGATGTGGAAACAAACTAAATAACCATCAACAGATACAAGCATAAAGAAGTGGTATATAAATACAATGGAGTATTACTCAGCCATAATAAAGAATGAAATATGCCATTTGTAGCAACATAGATGGATTTAGAGATTGTCATCCTAATCGAATAAATCAGAGAGAGAAATAAAAATACCATATGATATCACTTATACGTGGAATCTAAAAATACAACTCAAATGAGCATATCTATGAAACAAAACAAAAAAAGACTCACAGACACAGAGAACAGAATTTCAGTCGCCAAGGGGGAGCAGTGGAAGTAGGTAGGAAGGATTTGGAGTTTGGGATTAGCAGATACAAACTAGTATAGGATGGATAAATACTAAAGTCCTACTGTCATAGGGACCATAATGGAAAACAATATGAGAACTGTCTCTTATACACATCTCCAAGAAGATAAAAGACTTGTAAGTTGTAATCAAGCAAATTGAAAATGATTCAAAGAAATGGAAAGATATCCTATATTCTTTGATTGAAATAATTAATACTGATAAAATGACCATACTACTGAAAGCAATCTACAGATCCAGTGTGATCCCTATAAAATTATCTATGATTTTGTTTTATAGAACTAAAACAATCTTATATATATATATATATATATATATATATATATATATATATACCACACACACATATATATATACACATACACACACACACATATATATACACATATACATATATACACACACATATATATATATCACTGATATCACTGTACTGTATAGCAGAAATTAACACAGCATTGCAAATCAACTATACTTCAATAAAACTTTAAAAAAAAACAATAAAATAATCACACTGATATATAAGATTATTAAGTTGTTTCCTTTTTGTGCTGATATATTTGTTAGTTTCCAATAGTTAATCTATTTAATCTCTTTAAATTAATGTTAGCATTAGGTCTGAAACATGGGTGATCTACTTTAGTTTGTCAGATCTCAAATAAGACCTCTCAATATGCTCTACTAATATGCTTTCTTTATTTGAAACTAAACATTATTGTACAATATAATTTCTATTCTATCCTACTGATTCATATTACTACATTTGGATTATTATAAACTGCCTATATAAAGATGGTATATATTCCTTCCAATACTAATACATTTACAGAATACAATGGAAGTATTTTGTTGGGTCAGCAAGTAGCCAAAAAAGTAAAGTAATTTTCCTTTATATGAAGACTATTTCATATTTAGTTGTTTTTAAAAATACCTTAATCAAAATATTTAATATGTGTTTGGAGAATCACCAGATACAGACATGCTTTGAATAATTCTGTATAATCCCTAGAATTTTTTAAAATGAAGTGAATACAAACTGCCAAAAACAAAATACAAGGCAAATCAATTTACAAAGAAAGCTAAAATTCCCTTCATGTTAATCAGGGAAATGTAAATCAAGATCACAATGAGGTAATATTCTACATCAGTCAGGTGGAAAAGATTCAGAAATCTAACTATAACAAATATTACAAAAAATTAAACTTAAAAAAGGTATAAATTTCCAGTAATAAGATAAATAAATTCTGGAGATGTAATGCACAGCATGGTAGGGATAGTTAATAATACTGCATTGTACATTTGAAAGTTGCTGAGAGTAATTACAAAAACCTTCATCACAAGAAAAAAAGTTTTAAACTATTGAACAATGTTAATTAGATTTATTGTGTAATCATTCTGCAGTATACATAGCAAAATGCTATGTTCTACATCTGAAACATAATATTATATGTCAATTATATCTCAAAAAAAAGATAGAACAAAAGTTTCAGAGGCCACCAGTTGACTGGATCTCTTACAGAATGTTGGTATAAGTTAAAAACTGTACAACCTTTGGAAAACAATTAGAATAATATTGGATATTGCCTACCATATATCTCAGCAATTCCACTTTTAGGTGCAAACCTCCTTGTGTGTATTCATCAGAGGACATATATGATAACATTCTTATGATTAATTTTACAATAGAAAAAATTACAAAATTTAATTATGAAATTATCATATGCATGTAACTATTATGAAACAGCCATGAAAAATAAATGATTATTTAAATTTATTAGGGGATAATTGCTTTACCATATTGTGGTGGTCTCTGCCACACATCATGTTGAATCAGTCATAATTATATATATATTCCCTCCCTCTTGAACCTCCCACCCTCCTCCCATTCCACCCCTCTATGTCGTCACAGAATACCAAGCTGGGTTCCCTGTGTTATAGAGCAGCTTTCCAACAGTTATCTATTTTACACACGATAGTGTATATATGCCAATGCTACTTTCTCAATTTGTCCTAACCTCTCCTTACCTTGCTGTGTCCATCAAACTGTTCTCTACCCCTGTGTCTCCATTTCTTCTGTGTAAATACATTCATTAGTACCATTTTTCTAGATTTCATACATATGCATTCATATAGGATACTTGTTTTTCTCTCTTTGACTTACTTCACTCTGTATAACAAGCTCTAAGTTCATTCACCTCACTACAACTGACTCATGAATACAGAATAATGTATTCATGAAGCCAGATTCATTCTTTTAAACAGCTGAGTAATAGTCTATTGCATATATGTACCACAATTTCTTTATCCATTTATGTTGATAGACATCTCAGTTGATTCCATGTCCTGGCTATTGTAAATAGTGGGTGTATGTGTCTTTTATAATTGTTGTTTTCTTGGAGTAAATGCCCAATAGTGATATTGCTGCATAATGATAAAGAAATCAATCCAAGAAGGAGATTAACAATTATAAATATATATGCACCCAACATAGGAGGTCCTGAACATACAAGGCAAATGATAACAACTATAAAATGGGAAATCAATAGTAAAACAGTAACAGTGGGAGACTTTCACATCCCACTTATGCCAATGGACAGATCATCCAGACAGAAAATTAAGGGAACATAAGCTTTAAATTGGCTTCCATGATGGTTCAGATAGTAAATAATCTGCCTGCCATGCAGGAAACCCAGGTTCGATCCCTGGGTCAGGATGATCCTCTGGACAAAGGAATGGCTACCCCACTACAGTAGTCTTGCCTGGAGAATTCCATGGATGAGATGGACCTAACTGATACATATATTTTATATTTTTCATATAAAAACAGTAGAATTCACTTTTTTCTCAAGTGCATATGGAACATTCTCCAGAACAGATTATATCTTGGGTCACAAATCAAGCCTTGATAAATTAAAAACAAGAAGAAATTGTAGTAAGCATTTTTTCTGACCATAATGCTATACAATCACATATCAACTATAGGGGGGAAAATAACTGAAGAACACAAACACATGGAGGCTAAACACTATGCTTATGAATAACTGAGAGGCCACTGAAGAAATCAAAGAGGAAATCAGAAAATACCTAGAAACAATGATTTTAAATGACATACAATAATAGTGATCGAAGTTTATAACATAATATTTAGTGAAAAAGAGTCCCAATGGAAAGAGTTTAGTTTTAGAGACTTCATATACAGTTTAAAAGCAACAACAAAATACAATAAATACATATATCATGTAAACATGTATGTGAGATAAATCTGAAAAAAGAACAAAACAAGGAAATGATAAAGACAAATTTTAGACTAACAGTTACTATGAGAGAGATGGAAGGAGATGGTAAAAGTGAGCACACAAATATATACAAATTATCAACTATGTTCTGGTTTGTGGTAAATAGGTACTAATTTATAACTAAAAATAAAGCATAATGAAATGAAATAAAATCACACTATTCATGGAAAATGAGGATATCTTTCAGGAAAAAAGAATTTTAATTAAGTCAATTCTGTACACCTGAAATTCTTAAAAAGAAAGTTTTTAAAGTATCATGAAGGTTTGTAAATTAGATTCTTAGTGATATTATTTCAGCAATTTATGTGGAAACAATATGTCTTGATTACATAATACTCTGAGGGATACCTGCTATAACAATTTGGAAAAGACTCTGATAGCTTCAATTATAATATCCCCTTTAATATTGAAATGAAAGCTGTGCTCCATTTGAAGTCATGTTCACAAAAGTACACTAGAAAGGTGAAATACTGCACCATGTTGCTTTTATGTCCCTGATAGATAAGAATAAACTGAGAAAACTGTTACAGTGATGAAGTCTGAAATTTCATTTACAACAATATTGGATCAAGTGGAAATATAAGCTAATGATATTTTCCAAATGTGATGCATGGGCCAACTTTTTTCTAAACCCTGATTTATTAACACAAATATTTACACAGTTGTCCTCTTGACTCTACTTTTAAAGCAGGTTGTTCAGTAGAATTTTTATGTTGCGCTGATATAGAGGTGCCTGACTGACATTTATCGTGTCCTACCCTATATCTCTTCCCTATAATAGCTTCTAAGTCAGCCCTGGAGAAGTGATGCTGCTGATTTTTGCCCTTTTTGAAATTTTACCCTGGAGTCAGGTCAGAATGGTATAAATTATTCTAGTTGTAAAGTTTGGCTAATAGTGTGTTTGAAGAGAGAGTACATTAAATGAGACTGAGAAATGACCTAATGGATTATAATCATTGATACTTTGGAGTCAAATGGACCTTGGTTAAAATGCATCTATTCTCTGTTATTGGCTGCATACCTTCAGAGCTATTATTTAATCACTCCAAGTTTCAGTCTGTACCTCTATCAAATCTGATATTAATCATATCTACTTTTTATGACTATTGAAAGAGAGTACAGATATAATAAAGTATGCATATTAATGAGAAACAGAAAAATTAATAAAGGTCTGTTTTGTAATTATGAAAACCAACTGACTCAGTTTTTCAACATCAGAGTATGTTGGAGGTGAGTGTGTAGGAAAAATACTGTACAATGTCTATTACATATAATATAGAAAGCAACTTATTCTTTTTCTTTCAGTTCTAAAAGTCTAGTGCAATCTACTATCTATCTCTATCTATTTTAAATATTTGCTCCCATTAAGTTCAGGTTGAACTTAGGTTCTACAGACTACAGGGGATAGACAGAAAATGGGCATACTCTTCATTCTGTTGACTTACCATTTACCCCAATACTCTGGGCTGTCAAAGAATGGAGAGGTACAAAACAGGAGAAAAGAGAAAAAACAAATACTATGTTGCCAAATATCAGTATTTCTCTCTTGGCAGTCAAACACCATCACATATGGTAGCTCTCCCATGTAGCTCTCCAAGTGCAATCTTTATCCTCACCTCAAAAGCTTTTGTGGATTATTAAGAAACCCAGACTTTGGGACACTGGCATATTCTGTTTCTTGGTGATACAGTTGATTATTCTCACTGCTATTTACTCCTTTTTCCTCCCCCACCTCCAAAGACCCAACAATCTGGCTAACCACTCCAAACAAACTTTCTTTTTACTGTCGCTACTATATCTTTTATACCATTGGTTGAAAGTCCTTTAAAAAATAATTCAACATTGATATTTGGTATCTATACACTGCCAACAGGAAATAAGAACTTTGTTATGCTCTCATGATAGGCTGCACTTTCATTCTAGTCTTCTCCCTTCTCAATGAAATTATGGATAGCTTTAGCCAGTCCTTGATTTTTAGACTTTTTAAAATATGATGCTGTGAAAGTGCTGCACTCAATCTGCCAGCAAATTTGGAAAACTCAGCAGTGGCCACAGGACTGGAAAAGGTCAGGTTTCATTCCAATTCCAAAGAAAGGCAATGCAAAAGAATGCTCCAACTACAATTGCACTCATCTCACATGCTAGTAAAGTAATGCTCAAAATCCTCCAAGCCAGGCTTCATCAATACGTGAACCGTGAACTCCCTGATGTTCAAGCTGGCTTTAGAAAAGGCAGAGGAACCAGAGATCCAATTGCCAACATCCACTGGATCATGGAAAAAGCAAGAGAGTTCCAGAAAAACATCTACTTCTGCTTTATTGACTGGGCCAAAGCCTTTGACTGTGTGGATGACAATAAACTGTGGAAAATTCTGAGAGAGATGGGAATACCAGACCACCTAACCTGCCTCCTGAGAAATCTGTATGCAGGTCAGGAAGCAACAGTTAGAACTAGACATGGAACAACAGACTGGTTCCAAATAGGAAAAGGAGTCCGTCAAGGCTGTATATTGGCACCCTGCTTATTTAACTTCTATGCAGAGTACATCATGAGAAACGCTGGACTGGAAGAAACACAAGCTGGAATCAAGATTGCCGGGAGAAATATCAATAACCTCAGATATGCAGATGACACCACCCTTATGGCAGAAAGTGAAGAGGAGCTAAAAGGCCTCTTGATGAAAGTGAAAGAGGAGAGTGAAAAAGTTGGCTTAAAGCTCAACATTCAGAAAACGAAGATCATGGCATCTGGTCCCATCACTTCATGGGAAATAGATGGGGAAACAGTGGAAACAGTGCCAGACTTTATTTTTTTGGGCTCCAAAATCACTGCTGATGGTGACTGCAGCCATGAAATTAGAAGACGCTTACTCCTTGGAAGAAAAGTTATGTCCAACCTAGATAGCATTTTCAAAAGCAGAGACATTTACTTTGCCGACTAAGGTCCGTCTAGTCAAGGCTATGGTTTTTCCTGTGGTCATGTACGGATGTGAGAGTTGGACTGTGAAGAAGGCTGAGCGCCAAAGAATTGATGCTTTTGAACTGTGGTGTTGGAGAAGTCTCTTGAGAGTCCCTTGGACTGCAAGGAGATCCAACCAGTCCATTCTGAAGGAGATCAGCCCTGGAATTTCTTTGGAAGGAATGATGCTAAAGCTGAAACTCTGGTACTTTGGCCACCTCATGTGAAGAGTTGACTCATTGGAAAAGACTCTGATGCTGGGAGGGATTGGGGGCAGGAGGAGAAGGGGACGACCGAGGATGAGATGGCTGGATGGCATCACTGACTCGATGGATGTGAGTCTGAGTGAACTCCGAGAGATGGTGATGAACAGGGAGGCCTGGCGTGCTGTGATTCATGGGGTCGGAAGGAGTTGGACACGACTGAGCTACTGAACTGAATTGAACTGAAGAGCCATTTCATGTAATTCACTCAGATTCAAGGAAACCAATGTCAAGCTACCTTAAAACTTCTCTGAATCTCACCTTAGTTATTTTGAGCAAGGGTGAAGTTGCTCACTTCTTTCCCCACAGAGATATGGATTGGCTATGGAATGTACACAGTTGATTCCTTATAAGGAATCCCCACTACTGTTATTTTTGATCGATCTCCTTATTCTATAATTTTTACAAATGAGTGGTGAACTCAGAGTCAAACATATTTTATTATGTCTTACATTGTCTTATGCAAATGATCTTCAGCCTATCACTTGTGGTCAATAGTCTAGAAAAAATAAAAGTTACATTCACTATCCCATTGGACCCTTATTCAAAGTAGTTTAAATGACTTGATACAATTATTTCATCAGTAAATAGTAGAATCATGACCTGGCCACATATCTTTCAATAGAATAAGTCTTTAAATGCAACAGATATGGAAAGACATAGACATATACTGATATATTTCATGCAGATGGAGATAAATCTATCTCTCTCCTTGTATGTATATATGAAAACCTTTCTATACAACTGTATCCCACGCAGAAATGCACAGTGACAAGAATACATATAATTTATCTGTGTCTGTCTTTGTTGCATGATTTTTGAATAACTAGATTTATGATTCAGGGATATAAAAATTGAATTTCCATTAAGTATGTATTGATGGATTACATTTTCAAACATGTTGAGTTATACATATGAATTCTTCTCTATACCTGTATCTGACTATAAAAAACAGAAGTAAACACTTTAGTGAATTTGTTCTCTATTCAGTTAAAAAAAATAGAAAAGCAAGACTGGATTGGCTTTTCTTCAAGTAGCATAAACTTGAAACAAGAAAATCACAATAAATCTTAGTATTGGTAACATCTGATGTATTTTTAGATAATGAATTTCTTACTTAAGAATAATCTCACATAATTTACCTCTAGATTTCAACTTGTTAAATTGTGATTAGATACCTTACTTCCTAAGGACAGTATGAATTCAAACATTATTAATACCCAACTATTCCCATTTGGTTAAGTGTCATTTAATCAGAGGAATACATAATGCAATAATGATGAGGATGGGAACTTAAAGCACTATCATGCTCTATACCTGTTCTGTCTAGAGAAAAATCAGAGTACTCTTAAAATCAGTTATGCACATCATAACATGCAATGAAAGTAAAGATTTTAACAAACATGTACTCTACATGCTCATCTCTTTGATTTACCAAGTTAAGTCCTTCCTGGATTTCCCAGACTGATTGAAAAAGGAATAGGAGCAATTAAAAGCACAACAGATTTATTTTGTAACTTCCTGTAGAGGTGACCTACAAGTCCTTCTAGAACTAACACCCAAAAAAGATGTCCTTTTCATTATAGGGGACTGGAATGCAAAGGTAGGAAGTCAAGATGTGCCCAGAGCAAAAGGCAAATTTACCCTTGGAGTGAGATGAGAAGCAAGTCAAAGGCTAACACAGTTTTGTCAAGAGAAGGCACTAGGCAGAGCAAGCACCGTCTCCCAACAACATAAGTTCAGTTCAGTTCAGTTCAGTCGCTCAGTCAGGTCCGACTCTTTGCGACCCCATGAATCGCAGCATGCCAGGCCTCCCTGTACATCACCATCTCTCGGAGATCACTCAGACTCACATCCATCGAGTCAGTGATGCCATCCAGCCATCTCATCCTCGGTCGTCCCCTTCTCCTCCTGCCCCAAATCCCTCCCAGCATCAGAGTCTTTTCCAATGAGTCAACTCTTCGCATGAGGTGGCCAAAGTACTGGAGTTTCAACTTTAGCATCATTCCTTCCAAAGAAATCCCAGGGTTGATCTCCTTCAGATATATGGACATCACCAGATGGTCAATATTGAAATCGGATTGATTATATTCTTTCCAGCTAAAGATGGAGAAGCTCTATACAGTCAGCAAAAATAAGACTAGGAGCTAACTGTGGCTCAGATCATGAACTCCTTATTGCTCAATTCAGACTTAAATTGAAGAAAGTAGGGAAAACCACTAGGCAATTCAAGTATGACCTAAATCAAATCTTTTACCGTTATACAATGGAAGTGACAAATAGATTCAATAGACAGAGTACCGGAAGAATTATGGATGGAGGTTCATAACATTGTACAAGAGGCAGTGATCAAGACCATCCCCAAGAAAAAGTAATGCAAAAAGGCAAAATGGTTGTCTGAAGAAACCTTACAAATAGCTGAGAAAAGAAAAGACATGAAAGGCAAAGGAGAAAAGAAAAAATATACCCATTTGAATGCAGAGTTCCAAAGAATAGCAAGGAGAGATAAGAAAGCCTTCCTTGACTGAGCGACTGAACTGAACTGAACTGAATGGCTAATGATGTTAAGCAGCTTTTCATGTGCTTATTGGCCATTTACACATTTTCTTTGGAGAGATGTCTATTCAGATTCTTTGGCTATTTTGAATTCAGTTGTTTGTCTTTTAAGTTGTATTAGTCCTTTGTATATTCTAGATACAAGTTCCTTATCAAATATATGACTTTGCACATATTTTATCATTCTGTGGGTTCTTTCCACTTTCTTAATTGTGTCCTTTTGAAGCACAAAAGCTTTTAATTTTGAAGAAGTCCATTTAATTCAGTTTTTTTTAATGTTTTATTGTCGTATCTAAGAAATAATGGTCTAATCCAAAGTCATTAATATTTACACCTGTGTTTTCTTTAAGGAGTTTTATAGTTTTAGCTCTTAGATTTTTATTGATTTCGAGTTAATTTTTCAATATGGTATGAGGAAAGAATTTATTCTTTTACGTATGCATATTTGGTTGTCCCAATGCCACACTCATTGGAGAGACTATTTCTTCCTCACTGAATGGTCTTGGCACCCCTGTCAAAAATCAGATGGCCCATGTATGAGTTTATATATGGACACTCAGTTCTATTCCACTGGTCCATATGTCTATTCATGTGTTAGCACTACACTGTTTTAATTACTGTAGCTCTGTAGTAAGTGTTGAAATCAGGAAGTGTGAGTCCTTCAATTTGTTCTTTTCCAAGATTATTTTGGCTGTTTGGGGCCCCTTAAAATTTCCTATGAATTTAAGAATCAGCTTTCCTTTTCTACAAAAAATGGTCATTGGAATTTTGAGAAGGATTGTTTTGGATCCATAGATTGCCTTAAGTTGTACTGATATCTTAATATTAAATCTTCAGGTTCTTGAGCACTGGATGTTTTCATGTTTATTATGCTCTTTTAAAATTTCTTTCAACAGTATTTTGTAGTTTTCAGATTATAAGTTTCACACTTCAATTAAGTTTATTGTGAGGTATTTTATTTTTTAATGCTATTGTTAGTGAAATTGTTTCCTTAATTTAATTAATTTAATTTTCATATTGTTCATTGCAAGTGTAGAGAAATACAATTGACTTTATATATTGATCTCGTATCCTGAAACCTTGCTGAACTGGTTATCAATTCTAATAGCTTTTTAATGGGTTTCTTGAGATTTTCTGTATATTAATACAAGATCATGTCATCTGGAAACAGAGACAGTCTTACTGCTTTCTTTCCAGTTGGCTTTTATCCAACTGGATAAATCCAGTTGCACTTTATCCCATTTTCTAATCTAATTTCCTTGGCTAGAATCTTCAATATGATGTTGAATAGAAGTGCTGAGAGTGGACATCTTTACCTTGTTCCTGGTAATAATTTTTTTTTAATGAAATTCAATTTAGATGGCAAGTTTCTTGAAAGCATCTTAAGTGAAAAACAAACTCCTAGGGAAAGAAAACAAAAACAAAAGCATGATACTTTGTGAGTGAGTGAAGTGAGTGAAGTCGCTCAGTCGCGTCTGACTCTTTGCAACCCTATGGACTGTAGCCTACCAGGCTCCTCTGTCCATGGGATTTTCCAGGCAATAGTACTGGAGTAGATTGCCATATCCTTCTCCAGGGGATCTTCCCGACCCAGGGATCGAACCCAGGTCTCCTGCATTGTAGACAGACGCTTTGCCGTCTGAGCCACCAGGGAAGTCCATGATAATTTGTAGCCATGCATATTCTACGCTGGAAGGTTTATCTGTCCTGAGATCTCTCCATTATGGTGCCTCATTGTTCAGTGACCTGGCAGAGACTGTATTACCCTGAAACAATGGAAACTGTGCTGCATGGCTTGGCCCAGAAGCCCCTCAAAGGAAGGACTTGTTACCCAGTTGCTGGGGAATGCAGTCACTCTATGGCCTCCAGCTATCAGTGTGATCTTGGGTTGCCTTGCCCAAGATCACACCTCTTCCTGGGTGGTTTAAAGGCATGATCTTCTTGCCCCACTTTGGCCCAGCACCTTCATTCTTTCTGATGCTCTTAGTAATTGTCCTCCTCTCTTCCCCAGTAGCATATTGGACACCTTCTGAGCTGGGGGTGGGGGGGCTCATCTTTTGGTGTCATATCTTTTTGCCTTTTTATACAGCTCATGGGCTTCTCATGGCAAGGGTACTGGAGTGATTTTCCATTCCCTCCTCAAGTGTTTTAAAAAGCTAAGTCATCACTTTGCTGACAAAGGTCCATATAGTCAAGACTATGATCCTTCCAGCAGTCATGTACGGATGTGAGAGTTGGACCATAAAGAAGGCTGAGCACCAAAGAAGTGATGCTTTTGAATTGTGATGTTGGAGAAAACTCTTGACAGTTCCTTGGACAGCAAGAAGATCAAGTCAGCCAGTCATAAAGGAAATCAACCCTGAATACTCATTGGAAAGACTGATGCTGAAACTGAAGCTCCAATAATTTGGCCACCTGATGCAAAGAGCTGACTCATTGGAAAATATCCTGATGCTGGGAAAGACTAAAGGCAAAAGGAGAAGAGGGCCACAGAGGATGAGATGGTTAGATGGCATCACTGATTCAGTGGACATGAACTTGGGCAAACTCTGGGAGATGGTGAGGGACAGGGAGGCCTGGCATGCTGCAGCCCACGGTGTTGCAAAGAGTCAGACATACCTTAGTGACTGAATAGCAGCAACTTCTTGCCCCAACTCAGGACAATTCTGAAGATCATTCCAACTCTATAGCTCCTAGTAGGCTTGGCCAAGCCTGTTGTTGGACTTATATTGAACCTCAACTTTGCTCTTCCTTTCTCTTCGGCTTCCTTCTTCTCTTTCCACTGGTGTTGATCCCACCACCTCATGTGGTGCTGTGTGTTTGCACTCAGTCATGTCCGACTCTTTGAGACCCTATGGACTGTGGCCCACCAGGCTGTTCTGTCTATGTAATTTTCTGGGCAAGAATACTGGAGTAGGTTGCCATTCCCTACTCCAGGGGATCTTCCCAACCAGGAATTGAACCCCTGTCTTTTGCATCTTCTGCTTTGGCAGGTGGATTCTTTAACACTAGTGTCACCTGGGAAGCCCTGTTGGTAAAGAATCTGCCTGCTAAAGCAGGAGACATAAGAGACTCGGCTTTGATCCCTGTCAGGAAGATCCCCTGGAGTAAGAAATGCCAACCCATTCCAGTATTCTTGCCCAGAAAATTACATAGACAGAATAGCCTGGTGGGCTACTGTCCATGGGGCCTCAGAGAGTCAGACACGACTGAGCGACTGAACACACACACACTTCTTGCTCCATCTCAGGACAATTCTGAAGATCATTCCAACTCTATAGCTCCTGGTAGGCTTGGCCAAGCCTGTTGCTAGGCTTATATTGCATCTCAACTTCTCTCTTCCTTCCTCTTCTTCTTCCTTCCTCTGTTCCACTGATATTGATCCCAAGGGCACTCCTTCATAGACACCTGGCATGCTAAATTCCATATCAGAGTCTCTTTTCTGAGGAATCCCACCTATAGCACTCATGCCTGCCTGTTTCCATGTTGACAGGACACAGAGCTCAAGTATCTACAAAGGGAACTGTGTCATAAGAATAATATCTCTTGGGAGATTTAAATAACTTTTTTTCCCATGTGTAGGCCCTGGGTCATTTCTCTTTTGGGAACCAGTAATAACACTTTATGCATTCTTGGAGTGATTTTATACATTTGTATAAATACATTATGTATTCCTGTGGTGACTTCTGTTGAGAACCAGATATATGATCTTCTCCAGGATGCTGACTAAGGAGTGTTTCCCCTAGAATGGTTGATCCTAGCCCATGCTGAGCTTCACTCCTAATTTTGTCCAGGTCAACATTTTTTTTTTTTAGTAACTCTGGCTAAAAAATGACTGCCCAGAGATATTAGGACCCAGTCCCAGGAACTATAAACATTATTCTCTAAGAAAAAAAGTCTTTGCAGGTATGATTAAATTAAGGGTTTTGGCATTATCTGATAATCCATTATTCTGGGTTATCTAGTGAAAGTATTAATAGCTCAGTTGTGTCTGACTCTTTGCAACCCCATGGACTGTAGCCCTCCAGGTTCCTATGTCCATGGAATTCTCCAGGCAAGAATACTGGAGTGGGTTGCCATTTTGTTCTCCAGGGGATCTTTCTGACCTGAGGATTGAACCTGGGTCTCCTGCATTGCAGGCATATTCCTTACCATCTGAGTCACAAGGGAAGCTCTGGATTATCTAGGTGGATCCCAAATCCAATCACGAGTATTATTAATATATAAGAGGAGATTCAACACAGACAGAAGAGAAGGTGATGTGATTATGGAGCAGAGATTGCAGTGATGTGGCCACAAGTCAAGGGAGGCTAACAGTCACCAGAAGATCAAGGAGGTAAGGCACAGATTCTACCCTAGAGACTTAGGACTGGGTGTGGGCCTTTGATTTCACTGGGTGTGTCCAAGTGAAACTGATTTTCAACTTTTGGCTTCTAGAACTAGGAAAGACTAAATTGCTGCTCTTTTAAGTCATCAAGCTTGTGGCACTTTGTTACAGCAGCTTCAGGAAACAAATCTAGTGGTCTTTACTTATGCTTTCCCCTCTGAAGTGTCTCTATACTCCTGAAGCAATACTGAAGACAAGGAAAGTTCTATAAGTAAGATCTCCAAAGAGCTTCTGGAGAAGAGAGAACCCCACCATTTCCTGGTACAAGGTCCTTCAAGGCAGCTATGCAGAAGATGTGTGTGTACAACTTCTTGATGTTGTTACAGGTTGCAGCTAAAACCAGGGATAAAATAACAGGTCTGGAGGCCCTGCAGGATGCAGGCTCCTTTTAAATCTTTCACAAATAACTTAAATGTTTCTCTTTATGATTGGGAGTTGAATTCACCAAGACAAAGTGAATCAGGCCATGTGCATGCATGCAAGTGTGCTAAGTCGCTTCAGTTGTGTCCAACTCTTTGTGACCCTATGGACTATAGCTTTCCAGGCTCCTCTGTCCATGGGATTTTCCAGGCAAGATTACTGGAGTAGGTTGGCATGCCCTCTTCCAGGGAATCTTCCCAACCCAGGGATCTAACCCTGGTCTCTTGTGTCTTCTGCCTTGGCAGGTGGGTTCTTTACCAATGTGCAATATCGTCCTAATTCTTTCCGTTATTTGTGTGCATTTTGTCTCATTGTTACATTATTGTCACATACAAAGGACCCTGTTTCTAGGAAAACTGAGTGAAGTACAAATGGCTTGGATTTACGTAATCTTTACTTGGTCCAATCCAACTTGATCTTGGGGTTGATCTTGGGTCCCCTCATTACGGATTCACAAATACAAATGTTAGGCATTTCCTCCTCTTTTCTGTTTATTTTTTTCACCCAAAGTTTTGGTGTCCTGTACACTTTTCCCTCAGTTTACTTTCTTAACTAATTTGATTTCTACTAAACTTGATAACTTTCTTCACTCTGGTACAATAGATTTCTTATGGATCAGTACTGTTAACACTTTTCATCAAAGACAGTGAAGGTTTGCTTTAAAAATTCATAGATGATAAAACCTGTAAGACAGAGCTTTCTAATTCAAGTATGGGGTGGCAGAGTCAGGATTTAAAAGATTTTGTTTGTTTGGCAATGGCACCCCACTCCAGTATTCTTGCCTGGAAAATCCCATGGACAGAGGAGCCTGGTAGGCTGCAGTCCATGGGGTTGCTAAGAGTCAGACATGACTGAGCAACTTCACTTTCAATTTTCACTTTCCACTTTCATGCGTTGGAGTAGGAAATGGCAACCCACTCCAGTGTTCTTGCCTGGAGAATCCCAGGGAAGGGGGAGCCTGGTGGGCTGCCGTCTATAGGGTCGCACAGAGTCGGACACAATTGAAGTGACTTAGCAGCAGCATGATTGTTTGGAAAGAGATATCCAAACCACTATACTGAAACAAAACAAAAGAAAGAACTGTAGAATCTTGCATTTAGTTTCAAAATGATCAATTGTATATGTGTAGGAAGGGTGAGACTTTATTTTCCAAATGAAAGTCATTTATATGAAACAGATCTGGAGGATTCAGTTGAGTCCAATCTCAATATAAGTGTGTGATGTGCCTGCTAAAAATATTGCACAATTGTGGGCTGCATTAATAGGAGTATAGAGACAAGATTGAGGGAGGAGATTATGTTTTGGACTGGCCAGGTTGCTTGTGTTCTCTTCTGGAGTTGGATGAGTAGGATATATAAGGAGGGGTGGAGTTCAGAGGATAGAGGATTTGAAACATAAAGAGTGAGGAATCTGAGATGGTTCTGGAGAAGAACAGACCAAGGGCAGGCAAATCACTATTTCAAGTTCCTGAGGGACCAACCATGTGAAGGAGACACCGCTAAGGGCAGCCCTGCCCCAGGACCAGGGCTGGGCAGATCTCAGCCCACAGAGGTGTCCAGCCAAAGGAGCAGTTGCTCTGAGCTGTCTGGAGTCTCCATCTTTGTGTAGAGGGAGAATGAACACCTGTCAGAAAAGCTCTGGAAAGAATGCCTGCATTTGGGAAGAGACTGGACCAGATGGGCCCTTTCCAGCGCTGACGGTCCTTGGTTCTTTGATGTCCACTCAGGTCTCACATGAACTGTGTAAGGGAAGCAGAGTGGTGGTATGATTTCTGTTCTGGAGGTTAGAGTTGAAGCGACTTGAATTGCAGAGGAGTGACTGAGCTGGGATTGAAACTCAGGCTGACTGGTTCCCAACCCACAGCTCTGTCCACAAGACTGGGCTTTGCCCTGTAAGTACCATATGGAACACTGATGGTTATCTACTCTTGCTGTGAAAGTCTTAGTGAAGAACCAGGATCCTCTGCTGGGCCAGGCCTGGGGAAAGAGAAGGTCGTCTTTCTCTGGGGAGGGAAGTTGCCACTTGCTCTGACTTTCTGAAATTCAGGTTTGCTCTGCCCACTCTCTGCCTCCACCTCCTGACTGAATACACCTGGATGCATAGGAAGAACAGTGACTGATTTCATGTCATCCCTCTCAGGAAGGGGCACCACAGAGGAACCAGTACAAGTGGACCGGACACTGAATGGTTGCTGCTGTGAGCTGTGTGTTATGCTGGGATTCATGACCTCCAGTGGAGAGGATTTCGATCTGGGGTCAGAAGTGAGGCTTGACTACCTGGAGCTTTTTGTGTAGCAATCTTTTATTAAAGTATAATAGACATAGATAAAGCTTCTGACATAGACATCAGAAGGGGACAGAAGGAGTGCCCCCTTCCTAGTTTTTAGCAAGTGTTTTATGTCTTTTACAAAGCTATTAATCAGATAAGAGAGACACCTCAAGGCTGAGGGAGTTTCACCAGGCCCCTCTCCCACAATATTCATTTTTGAGATAGGATGGCATAAGGTATATCATCCCCCGGCCATTAAAACAATTGACATGAATACTGGTTTGAGCCATTATCAGCCCAAGGTTTGGGAAAAGAAAAAAAGGTTAGTCTTAGTCAGAACTGGTCAACAGAGAAGGGAAAAAAACTGTCTGCCACTTGTAGTTTATTTCCTCCTGCTGCTTGGGGACCTCTGGGCTTCCTACCTGTTACCCTCTCAACAATTCCTTTTTGCCCAAATTGAGGGGCATATCCCAGCCTTCTTTGTGCTTTTCTGACATAGTGAGGCAGCAGATCTGACTCAAATGCATTTCTTCCCATCTAGTTGGCTTCTGGCAGAAATCACCTCTTGCCTGGTTGCAGAAACTTTGGCAGACTGTGGCAGACTGGGGATGCGAGGTTGCAGGTAGGAGACACTAGAGGCAGGGAGATGGTTAGGCGGCACTGGGGATGGCTGTTGGGATAGGGTGGGTTGGTGGGGTTAGGAAGAAGTGGATTTGAAATATTTAAGATGTATTATCTGGCTGCTTCCAGGTAACTTCCTAGTGACTCAAAGGACTGAGTGATTATGAATTGACAAGGAAGGGATCTCCTTCACAGCCTTGTCATGGTGAACGAGGCTGGCATAACTCAATGAAGCTATGAGCTATGCCATGCAGAGTCACCCAAGATGGACGGTTCATAGTGGAGAGTTCTGACAAAATGTGGTTCATTGGAGAAGTCGTGGCAAACCACTCCAGTATTCCTGCCATGAAAAGCCCATGAACAGTATAAAAAGAGATAAAAAAGCAAAAAGATATGACATCAAAAGATGAGGTCCCCAGGTCAGAAAGTGTCCAGTATGCTACTGGGGAAGAGTGGAGGGCAATTACTAATAGCTCCAGAAAGAATGAAGAAGCTGGGCCAAAGAGGAAAAGATGCTCAGTTGTGGATGTGTCTGGTGGTGAAAGTGAAGCCTAATGCTGTAAAGAACAGTATTGCATAAAACCTGGAATGTTAGGTCCATGAATCAAAGGAAATTGTACATGGTCAAGGAAGAAATGGCAAGAGTGAACACTGACATCTTAGGAATCAGTGAACTAAAATGGATGGGAACAGGCAAATTTAATTCAGATGACTGTTATATCTACTACTATGGGCAAGAATGCTCTAGAAGAGAGGGAGTAGCCCTCATAGTCAACAAAAGAGTCCAAAATACAGTAGTTAGATGCAATCTCAAAAACAACAGAATCATCTTCGTTCATTTCCAAGGCAAGCTATTCAACATCATAGTAACCCAAGTCTATGCCCCAACCACTGATGCCAAAGAAGCTGAAGTTGAATGTTTCTATGAAGACTTATAAGATGTTCTAGAACTAATACTGAAACAGATGTCCTTTTCATCATAGGGCATGGGAGTGCAAAAGTAAGAAGTCAAAAGATACCCGAAGTAACAGGCAATTTTGGAGTACAAAATGAAGCAGGGCAAAGGCTAACAGAGTTTTGTCAAGAGAACACACTGATCAGCAAACACCCTTTTCTAACAACACAAGAGACGACTCTACACATGGATATCACCAGATGGTCAATACCAAAATCAGATTAATTACATTCTTTGCAACAAAAGATGGAGAAGCTCTATACAGCCAGAAAAAGCAAGACCTGGAGTAGACTGTGGCTCAGATCATGTATTTCTTATTGCAAAATTCAGGCTTAAACTGAAGAAAGTAGGAAAATTCAGGTATGACCTAATGCCATAGGAAGCATTACTACAAACAAGGCTAGTGGAGGTGATAGAATTCCAGTTGACCTATTTAATATCCTAAAAAATATGCTGTTAAAGCACTGCACTCAATATTTCAGCAAATTTGGAAAACTCAGCAGTGGCCACAAGACTAGAAAAGGTCAGTTTTCCTTCCAATCCCAAAGAAAAGCAATGCCAAAGAACGTTCAAACTACTATACAGTTGTGCTCATTTCACATGCTAAGAAGATTATGCTCAAAATCCTTCAAGCTAGGCTTCAGCAGTACATGAACTGAGAACATCCAGATGTACAAGCTGGGTTTAGGAAAAACAGAGGAACCAGAGATCAAATTGCCAATGTTCACCGGATCATGGAGAAAGCAAAGGGATTCCAGAAAAACATATTTCTGCTTCATTGACTACTCTAAAGTCTTTGACTGTGTGGATCACAGCGAACTGTGGAAAATTGTTAAACAGAGGAGAATACCAGATCATCTTGCCTGTCTCCCGAGAAACCTGTATGCAGGTCAAGAAGCAACAATTAGAACCTTACATAGAACAAGACTGGTTCCAAATTGGGAAAGGAATATGATGAGGCTGTATATTGTCACCCTGTTTATTTAACTTGTATGCAGAGTACATCATGCGAAATGCCAGGCTGGATGATTCACAGTCTGGAATCAAGATTGCTGGGAGAAACATCAACAGCCTCAGATATGCAGATGATACTGCTCTAATGGCAGAAAGTGAAGAGGAACTGAGAGACTCTTGATGAGGTTGAAAGAGGAGTGTGAAAAAGCTGGCTTAAAACTCAACATTCAGAAAACTAAGATCCTGACATCTAGTCCCATCACTTCATGACAAATAGATGGGGAAAAAGTGGAAGCAGCAACAGATTTTATTTTCTTGGGCTCCAAAATCACTGTGGATGGTGACTGCAGCCATGAAATTAAAAGATGCTTGTTTCTTGGAAGGAAAGCTATGACAAACATAGTCTAGGCATTAAAAGCAAAAGACATCACTTTGCCAATAAAGGTCTATGTAGTCAAAGCTGTGATTTTTTTCAGCAGTCATGTATGGATGTGAGAGTTGGACCATAAAGAAGGCTAAGCACAGAAAAATTGATGCCTTTGGATTGTGGTGCTCGAGAAGACTCTTGAGAGTCCCTTTGATAGCAAGTAGATCAAATCAGTCAATCCTAAAGGAAATCAACCCTGAATATTCATTGGAAGTACTGATGCTAAAGGTGAAGGTCCAATACATTGGCCACCTGATGTAAAGAAGTGATTCATTGATTGGAAAAGACCCTGATGCTGCAAAAGATTGAAGGCAAAAGGAGAAGAGGGTGGCAGAGGATGAGATGGTTAGATAGCATCACTAATTCAATGGACATGAATCTGAGCAAACTCAGCTAGTGAAGAACAGGGAAGCCTGGCGTGCTGAAGCCCACAGGGTCTCAAAGAGTCGGACATAACTTAGCAACTGAGCGACAACAAGGGAGAGACGTTGGACCGGGCTGGTTCACTTGATGATGACCACATTCCTGACTCACCAGCTCCTGATGTCTCTGCCTCCACGTCCCTTCGTTTTCTCTTGCAGGTGGGTGTCCTTCATGGGAGAGGACTTTTGTGACCTTTGCTGCGCAAGGACCAGCTGGCTGAGAGTTGACCTTCCTGTTGAGAGCATGCACTTTAACCCAGGTCTTAGCCCTGCGTCTGGCAACATGCAGAGGCCGTGAGGTTGCGTCCTTGGCGTCCCTTTTCATCCTCTGCTCCTTTGACCCCAAGCATGTATTTCACATCTGACTCCGAGCCCCAGCAGAACCCATCCACCTCTTCCATAAGATGGCTAAGGGTTGTCAGTAGGCTGCAAATGAGCAGCCTCGATTGCTCAGGAAAAGATATTACAATTTTATCTCCTTGTACTGTTCAATAAAACATTAGTATCTCAGCATTTTTATTTAACAATAGGCAACCTTAGGCCAGTAATTATGCAACAATTATAATCATAAAAACTGTCCCCTGCTGCTCACCTAGAAACATGAATATATTAAACCAAGACTAACCATCTAAAAGGCAAGCAGCAAAGCCCCCTCATTTTTAATGTCCCTGCAGTGCACCATGGGAAGCTAATAATTCACCCTCTAATTAGTATCCCTTCTGCTGCTGTTGGCGCAAGGACAGACAAAGAGGGAGAGGCTTCGGTACAAACTTGCCTCGGTAATCTTTAAACGTCGGGATGCTCTGCGGGTTGGCAGAGCCGAGCGGGGACAAACGGGGTGTGAGGTTAGAGGCGGGCAGGAACGCACCTTGTCCTAACAGGGTGTTCCTGCCCTAACGAGCTCCAGGCAAGCACCCCGCCAGCCCATCCCCAGACCCCTTTGCTTTTGAGCCGTGCCGTTTCTTCTTGCTTGTCCTTTATTAAATGTGACTGTGGGAAGGGATTGAAGTGGCAGCGCTGGTAGAGAGGGTGGACAGGGAAGGAGAGACAGCCTGTGTGAGGGTCCCCAGGCTGGGACTGCCCTGGAGGGCAAGTGAGCCAGTGGGCAGTGATGGGGAAATTCCAAGGATGCCATCTGCCCTGGAGGGGAAGGCGTGTGTGTCTCCCCCAAGTACCCCCTCCTCGCCTAACCCCTGAGTGAATGCTCTGCTTTACTTCATTGCCTCTGACCCCAGCCCAAGAGGCCGTCCTGCACACAGCCATCTGCGGGGTCACGGGATCAGGCAGAGCTGCTTCGGGATTCCTTAGTGCCTCAGTGGTAAAGAATTCGCCTGCTAATGCAGGAGACATGGATTCAGTCCCTGAGTCGGGAAGAGCCCCTGGAGAAAGGAATGGCTACCCACTCCAGTATTCTTGCCTGGAGAATCCCACGGACAGAGGAGCCTGAAAGGCTACAATCCATGGGGTCGCAAAGACTCAGACAATACTGAGTGAGAAAATAACAAACAACGGGGCCTTTTAAGGACTGCAGAGTCCCTTCTCGCTAACCCCGTCACTGTGCAGGTGAGAACAGCTGAAGGTCAGGTCAGGGAAACATCACCAGGCGTGACAAACACCAGCCTTTTCAAGGACCCCAGTGCTGGCAGCAGTAGGGAGTGATGGGGACTGCAGTGAACTGAGGCTCACACCCTCCAGTCACAGGGGCACCTGCTCCCTGAGTCTAGCTGGTTAGCAGCATGTTCAGACCTTGGGCCTCATGTGGTTCTTTGGATTTTGTAAGAGAAACCAGAAATCTATCATTTTTTAGGTGAGAACTTTTGAAGTAGTTACTTTTTAGCACTTTAGAATTACACACTTGTATAACTGTTCCTTGTTATTTTAATATTATTATTTTTTAGTGCAACATGCTTCGCCAAGTCAGACCTAGCCTCTCTGCTCTCAGTGTGAAGCTTCTGGGTCACAGACCACCATCTGTGGGCCCATAGCCAGATGACATGGATTTCTCTGAGTCAAATTCTGGGTCCAATTTGACCACTAATTGGCCTTCTCTGCACCTTGCTTGTGTGGCCAGCCGGTCAGGCTCTCTCACTGGAAGGGTGAAACTGGTGTGGGAGAGAGCTGTGGAATAGCCGGCTACAATTAGGCAGCCAGGATTAAGGCTAGTTTTAAAAAGATGGGGCATTTTGCTCTCCATCATCAGCTCATTAAGTTTCCCAATTTGACAGCTGAAGCATTCCTGAGGCTGGCCGCAGCCAGATTTTTTTTTTTTTTTTTTCCCCTCTAGCACCAGTTGAGAAAGAGAGTACTGACGATTTGGTAACCAGGTTCTCTGTGATCTGAGATGAGAGGGCAGCAGCGGCTGAATCATGAACTCCTAGGGTACTTGAACTGATTCTCTCAAGCCCCACCCTCTATCCAAAGACCCGGCCCTGCAAGAGGAAATGGATAGAAGAAAATTGAGCCAGGAGGTCAGAACTGCTTTGCTTGCAAAGGGGAGATGCCCCCAGGCTTGCGTTGGAGCATCCATTGCTGCCAAGGTCTTCTTGCCACCGGCCTTCACCACATCACTGCTTCTGACGGCTGCCCCAACCATTACCTATAGGAGTGTCTGGGTCATCATCCAGGGTGGGCCAATCCAGGAAGAGGGCCAGCAGGAACCTCAATAAATTATATCAAGGTTGAGAAGACATCAAAGAACCTTTCTTGAGTTCTAGGGCACCAGAAATTCGGAATATTGTTAATGCAATGATTTCAGCTACAAGGGAATCACTGATTTTCTTTGTCTGGGGACACCCTAGCAGAAGGAGAATGCTTTTTATTTGACCCTTTTGTTTTTCTGAAATAGCAAAAATGAAAACAGGACTGGAGCTGTCCTCCTGGCCTGGGGAAGAGTCTGTGTCCTGAAAGATGGTTGGAGTGGCAGGGACAGCTGCTGCAGTAATTGGGTGTTAAGAGAACCTCCTGGGCGTGCCGTGGCTGATCTTTTGGCAGGAAAAGCTGAGGGCTCTGTTCTTAGGGAGCAGGCTGTTTTATGCTGGTGTTTTTTTTTTTTTTTTTCTTTTTGTACATTAAATTAAAAAAAAATCACAATAGGTTTTTATTCAGGAGAATATCTATTGGTAACACAATACATAAATATTTCTATCACATTCTTGAGTTCGTATTTCAAATATCTGCCATGAAGGGAATGGAGGAGAACTAACATTTATTTACTGTTATTAGGGTTTTAAGTCATATTTTCTTATGTAGTTTCTCAGTTACATTTTCTTGCTCAGTTTCCCATTCACTACATTTTCTCATGATGTAGATGTTATTCTCCCCACTTCCAGATGAGGAAACGCTCAGAGACATTAAGTAACTTGACCCAGGTAGCACAGCTGGTAAGACGATGGAGTCAAGTTTCAAATATACGCAGAAGAGACTGTAACCGTGCCCTCCCAGCATCTCAGATGGTCTCCCCTCTTCATCCTGCGAGTTAGTGGTTTTTGACTTGGAGCATGTTTCTGAATCAGATTCCTGTCTTTCATCCCAGAATTACTGAATTATAAGTACACCAGGGCCCAAGTATTTATTTATTTAAAGCCTTGCAGGTACTCCTGATACATACCTCTAAGTGAGCTCTGCTGGTTTAGAAAGAGGACAGAGGTCTGGAATCAGGAGTCCTGGATCTGAGCCCTTCCCGATGCCCCTTCTCACCTCTCAGCCCCACCCTGTCTTTAAGCGAGCTCAAAAATGCATTACTGTGGAAGGAGTCAAATGAGATTCTGTCCATGTAGGTATTTTGTAAACTCTAGAGTTGCTATGCAAATGTTGGTCATCATTCTTGTAGACACTCTGAGACTTGGGCCTGATCTTTCCCTCCAGAGTTATGCAAGTTCAGGGTCACAGTGGAACTCTTAGTCAAGAGCCCTTGTTTGAAAATCTGACAACCTTGCTTCTTCTTCCCGCACAGTTGTTTGTTGATGATTAAATTATTGTAAATTAGTTCTACGTGTAGCATAATAAATGTCATTAGCATGACTAATCACATACCTGATTATACAACCCACTCCTCCTCCCCCAATTTATTTTCTGCTTCCCACACCCAATAAATCCAGCGTTGATGTAGAGCCCTTGTTAGGACTGATGGATGGTGCATGGGGGTGTTTGCTGGGTGTGGGCTCAAATTCCACCCATGACCGGAAAGAGCTTTTGCGAGTAGCCACAGACCAGGGCGGAGATGTGCAGGACCAAGGTACCAGGTTTTTGCCTGCTTCTTTGGCTTATCTTCCAGGTGTTATTGTTACTGCTGTTGCTTTTATTATTTAGTTCCTACTACTACGACCATTTGTTGGATTCCTTATGTTTCAAGTACTGTGTTAAACCCCTTTAGGTTCGTTATTTTATTCATGGAGATATTTTTTTGTTTATTCCTCATGGAAAACATGATGTGGGTATTACCACAATTGTCCCCATTTTAAAGAAAAGAACACTGAGCGAGAAATTAGGTAACTTGCCCGCATCATCCAATTAGGAAGTGGCAGAACCAAGGTTTGTGCTCGTCTGCCTGGCTCACGAGCGCGTGCTCACTCCAGTCCCCTGCACTGACTCCCTATGCAGAAAGGAACTGAGCCAGGCCACTCTCCTGGTGGGTTTGGGCGATTTAGGGGCTTGACGAGTGGTGGAGGTGGGAGAACCAAAGTGTCAGCACCCATAGGGGGAGCTGACAAGTGTGTTCTCCTGGTTGTTAAGGATTTGGAGTGGGTGGTGACATGGTGATGTTGTTGGCAGTGGTCACCTGTCCCCGGCGGGTGGTGGTAGGTAAGAAGATACAGTTCTGTGCTGTGCAAAGAGCACAGGATCTTAGTAAGAAGACCCTTGTCCTAGTCCTTGCTTTTCCTATTTCCACTTGCCCTTAGGCTTGTCACATAACCCGTCTGGACCTCAGTTTTCTCATCACAGGGCTGTTTTGAGGATCAAATGAAATTAAGGTTGTGAAAGCAATTTGTAAGCTGTGAAGTGATTTCCATATGCAAAGAACTATTTTTACCCTCCTTTGCTGAATGAGGGCAGCCAGAATAGAAGACCTACAGCCCCAAGTCTTACACAAGTGGAGATTCACGATTCAGTTAAGCAGACGATGAAGGTGGGGGCAGCAAGGCAGATGGTCCACACTGGCGTGAGGATGCCAACTCTGGAGAGGATCCACACCCTATGGGCCCTTCCTCTGACTTTGTTAATAAGAATGTTCTGTGCTTTACAGAGAAGAGGCATTCTTCAGATTAAATTTCTGTAACAATAGTGAAAATGAGCCCCCCAAATTCGAATGTACAATACTGAGTTGCGTTTTTTTTTTTTTGGCTCAGCACTAAACCTTCCAGCCTAAAGACAACTCAGCCAGGCCTGCTGGGTGGAGTGAATAACACTGGGAGAAAAACTGTCGTGTACTTGGGCATTGTCTTTCTTCCCAGAACAGCACCCACAGGTCCCTATCCTAGGTTTGTCTCTGTGTGTTCACAGCTTAAAGGAATTGCTAGGTTTGGGCTGAAGGGCAGAGCAGAGGGCAGGAAATAAAGGAAGTGCTGTCCATGGTAGTAAGAGTTATTCAGAGTTGGACTGGTCTGGCAGGGAGCATGAGCTACTCAGTGCTGAAAGATCCAGTGTAGTCATGGCAACCGTGGGGCCAGGGCGGTGCTCCTCTGTCTCACCTCCCTAGTCCTCCTATTCTTTGATCATGACAGACATCACTAATCGATAATAGCTTTCATTCCTGTTGAGCCTCAGAACTCTTCAGCTCCACATCCTGAGCAGCCATCCCCAAGAAAGTAGAGCTGTCATGAGTAAAGAAACCCAGAAGATGCTGCTCTGGAGCAAACCACTCATTTCTAAGAAGAGGAGGTCTCAAGTCCCAGAGGTGGAAGGAGAGTTGTGCAAGATTTATGGCAGAGTTAGAACCAGAGGAACTCTCTTCACTTGACATCCTGGAAACTCCACTCTCTTCTTAACCTGTCCATACCAAATAGAGTCATTTATGTATCAGTTTTGAACAGGCTCCTTAGGAGAAGAAAACACCTATAGTGCAGTGAAAGGAAAGGTAAGAATGTATGTTAATTACCACTGAATAGCAAACCATTCCAAAATATCTTAAAACAAGGACCATTTATTGTTTCTCACGAGTCTGGAGGTCCATTAGCAGTTCTGCTGAGCTGGACTGGCTGGACTGATCTCAGCTGGACTTATTTATGCTTCTGTGGTCAGCTGATGGGTCAGCTGGGGGCAGGACAGTTCAGGATGACTTCTTTTGGGGCAGCATGTCTCTCTTTCACATGGCCTCTTGTCCTCTAGCAGGCTAGCCCAGGCTTACTGTTGTGGCAATGGCAGGTTCCAAGTGGGGGAGGCTAAGGCTAAGAACTGGTATTATGTCATTTCTGCCACATTCTGTTGGCCAAAGCTAGTCTCCAGCTGAACTTGGACCAGGGTGAGGGGAGCAAGGTACCTAGGGCACACATTTTAAGGTGGCACTCACTCTCGGGTGTTGACATTACACACACATGATCCTGAGAGTGAAAGCCTCCTTAAATTTTGAGCCCTAGACCCCTCGTTTGCCATATTCTAGACCCAGCCTTGGTCAGAAGACCAGGCCAGATTTAAGGGGTGAAAAAACAGACTTCATCTCTTAATGCAAACTCACATTGCAAAGGTTACAGACACAAGGAAGGAGAAGAAGCAAGGCCCTCAACCCAATCAGTCAACAGAAGGATATTGCAGATCCTCAATTATCAGGGTGAACCCAAGGCTTCACAGAGAGCAGTCAACTGAAGTTTATAACCGCTAACTTCATGATGATTTTCTCCCATTAACTCAATAGTCAGTTATCACAAAGAAGCCTTCATCCCATCCCCATTTGCTTATTCCTAAACACTTCCCTAGTACTGCACTAGTTAGAATCAACTGCAACACTGCGGTGCCTTGGCATCCCTGGGTATAATCTAAAGTCAATGGCAAGGTAGTCAATGTGATGTGAGCACTGCTATATACAGTCATGGATTTTGTGTGTGTGTATGTGTGAGCACTCGGTCATGTCTGATTCTTTGTGACCCCATGGACTGTAGCCCATCAGGCTCCTCTGTCCATGGAGTTTTCCAGGCAAGAATACTGGATTGGGTTGCAATTTCCTTCTCCAAGTGTTCTAACCTGCATCTCTTGCATCTCCTGCATTGGCAGATGGGTTCTTTACCAGCTGAGCCACCAGAGAAGCCCATAGACATCAATTATTTCAAAATTGATATCCAATGATACTTTGGCACAGAGTTGAAGTTTTTGTTTTTGTTTTAACAGGATGTATAGCTTTAACATATTTGCTAAAATCTTTGCTGTGTTCTTCCTCCAATAAGATTCTAGGAATTTACAGAGCTCATACGTTTTCAATTGAAGAAATTTCTGAAGGATCCAGGTATCTGAGTGCATGTTTATATTTGGACCTGAAAAATGTGGATCCTTTGGGGCCAGAGATATTGTCAATAGAAACAGCACCTGGATTTACTGCTGCAGCAGATAGAAGCTGTTTTCTGCATGATGATGGAAATCTTGCCACCTGCTACATTGTTATTACAGCTGAATTTAAGGTCACTCTTTAGCCAAGAGTATCATGCTGGGTCAATAGGAGATAAATTGGTCAGGCTACTTGCTTGAATAATGGCATCAGCCATGGTATGATGTCCAGGATCTGGGTACTGCATCCAACTCTGGTTTGATTTTCAAGGAGGCCTAGATTTGGTCTTTAAATTTTTGTCTTTCTTTGCCATTTGACCCTCACCTCCTGATAGAAAGCCTGTCTAAAACTGAGCTCTAATCATGTCATGTTCGATGGCTCTTAATTATCTCCATGTACCTGGCCCTGCTCCTTTTCTCTAGCCTATTTCCTTATGCTTCTTTCATACAGAACATTCTCCAGTCGAAATGAGCCTGTTTTTCCACATGTGCCTGTGGCCTCCCCTTGCCATATGCTCACTCTGTCCCCTTTCCTTGGAATGCCCCTCTTCATCTCTGTAAGTGCAGATTCTATCAATTTGTTAAGACTAAGATCGGGTTCCACCTCTTTTATGAAGTGCTCCTTAATCTCTTTCTAGAAGTGATTACTTCCTTTTCTGAGCTCTCATGACCTTTTGGGGTATTAAGAATATGGTTGAGCTTCCCTGGTGGCTCAGCAGTAAAGAAGCCTGCCAGGGCAGAAGACGCGGGTCCGATCTCTGGGTTGAGAAGATCCCCTGGAGAAGGGAATGGCAATCCACTCCAGTATTCTTGCCTGGGAAATCCCATGGACAGAAGAGCCTGACAGACTACAATCCATGGGGTTGCAAAAAGTCGGAGATGACTTAGTGACTAAATAACAACAACAAAACGATGGTTAAGGATGGAGTCTTTGGAAATGGCTCAGCTGGTAATGAATCTGCCTGCAATGCAGGAGACCTGGGTTCGATCCCTGGTTTGGGAAGATCCCCTGGGGAAGGGAAAGGCTACCCACTTCAGTATTCTGGCCTGGAGAATTCCATGGACTGTGCAGTCCATGGCGTCACAAAGAGTCAGACACAACTGAGTGACTTTCACTTTCACTTTTAGAATCAAATGCTAATTCTATTTGTTGCATGAACTTGAGCAATATTCTTTACTCTTCTGTACCCTAGCTAGAAAATGAGATTAATAATATAATCAGTTTATAGGGTGTGGTAAGAATTGAGCACTTTTGTATGAGATGATTTCCAATAACATCTGGTGTATGGTATTAACTTTATTGTTGCTATTTTAAAGTATCCAACACTAGTTACTGAGTATCTACCAGTCTCCTGTAAAGTGTTGGAGATGTACTGGGAATAATGGACATCACTCTTGCCTCATAGGGATTGGTCTAACAGATTAGAGACATCAGTTGAGGTGCGTATTGTAATGATTGTTACATTGATTTTTACCTTCTTTTCCAGACCATGAAGTTCACGGCTACTATCTCATATTTTCCTGTAACTTTTGGATGCCCAGCATAGTTTTTCATGTATAGTAAATGGTGTGCCAATAAATTAAAGGTGAAGAAGGGTGAGTGCCAAAGAATTGATGCTTTTGAACTGTGGTGTTGGAGAAGACTCTTGAGAGTCCCTTGGACTGCAAGGAGATCCAACCAAGGAGTCCATTTTGAAGGAGATCAACCTGGGTTTTCTTTGGAAGGAATGATGCTAAAGCTGAAACTCCAGTACTTTGGCCACCTCATGTGAAGAGTTGACTCATTGGAAAAGACTCTGAAGCTGGGAGGGATTGGGGGCAGGAGGAGAAGGGGACTACAGAGGATGAGATGGCTGGATGGCATCACAGACTCGATGGACGTGAGTCTGAGTGAACTCCGGGAGTTGGTGAAGGACAGGGAGGCCCGGCGTGCTACTATTCATGGGGTCACAAAGAGTCGGACACGATTGAGCGACTGAACTGAACTGAATAGCAAAATCAGTCACCAATTCAGGCTGGAGCTTTCCCTACCAATAATCGTTGGTCATGGACTCTGGGTCACATTGGAAAGATCTTGACTAGAACACTTTCGCTGGAATCCTGGGTCAAGGACAAGGCCTGGGTGAGGAGCTGCTTGGAAGTAGGGACCAAGGGCAGGAGTCCTACCCCAAAGTGTTTTGGAGCAGACTGCCCTCAACTCTCCTTGCCGCCATGAAATAAATCCCTTGTTCTTAAAATCTAAAATGCACAAAGCATATGCAATGGGAAATATATTAGTTTGGGAGCTGGAACATCTGGATCTCAGCACAGGCTCTATTGCAAAGCATCTGTGTGATATTGGACAAACCTCTTCCACTTTCTGAACCTCAGTTTCCCCACTGGAAAAATGAAGTGGTTGGTTTAGATCAGTGGTTTTTATTTTTTTATTTTTTAGTGGTTTTTAAACTCATCCTCTTTCTTCTCAGTCCTTTTATTTGTTCCCTTCTTTTCCCTCTTCTTATCCTATTGCAACCTAAGCCATTTTTATAATAAATTCAAATTCAAAGATATTCTGTTTGAAATGAGACTGGAAATCCCAGAGCTTCTGACATTCAACTCTCTTTCCCTTCTCTGCTTCCTATATTGGTCCAAGAAGCACTTGTAAAAATCCCTGGGGTTCCAGTAAACCCTGGCCTCTTAGCTCTTGGGGCCCTTATGCTTTAGCATTCTATGACTCAGGGCAACAGAACCCAAACGCCTTTAATTAAAATCATTTCAACTTATCCCCATTAACTATGATTGATGCTCCTACCGGAGAATAAGTGCATTAATGCTATAATTATCTGTTGAGGATGTTTTATTGATTCTGCAATGATATTTTAGTCAGTTTGTATTATTCGCTTTCTGACTTAAGTCAGGAAGAAATGGCTATTGGTGAAGAAATTAATCATCTAAATCAAATTGTCATTGATGCTTCTAGAAATAAAAACCTAGCATAGGACTAGCCATGTCTCTTACAGGCTGATCTTCGTTGCTATGATGATTGATAATGCCGGCTGAAGAGGCTTCAGTTTGCCCCTCTAAAGTTGCAGGTGAAATATCAGTTCCCCCTTGGACTTTTGTAAAAGTCTTTTCTCCAGCTCAGCCTTCTGGAATCCATCCTGGGTGGGAAAATGACTCCAAGGCAGGGAGATCCTAAGGATTTGCGAGTTTCCGGGTCCTCGGGAGCTTCTCTGAGCAAGGGCACTTTGGCTTCTTTGTCATGTGTGGTAACAGCAGGGAAGGTCTGAGAGGGTGAGAACCTCAGATCTGGAATCTGTTTCAGTGAGAAGCCTTTTACTTGCCTGTGACAACAGATGCAAACAGACCTGAGCCGAGAGAAAGCTGGCTTCCTGAGCAAAACGTCCAGAGGAGGACCAGCTTTCCATGGGGTCTGGTCTGAGCTCAGGTGATGCCACAAGGCCTGGCTTCTCTGTGGCTTGGCCTGGTTTTCCTATGCATTTTGGCCTTATTTTTTAACTTTGTGGTGGCAAGAAAGGGGCGGCAACTCCCTCTCTCCAGTTCCAGCTACTTGCCCCGTGGCAAACACTGCCTGTTTCTCGCCTAGACCCCCAGGTGATGCGCCGCACCTCACTGGCTGTAGGTATATCCCTCTCATATGAAATATCAGTGGCCATGGAGTGGCTGCCACACTGTGCTCCTGCTGGGCCCTGCTGGGCTGCCCACCATGCGCCTTCTCATTCAGGCCGAGGAATAGCCCCCAGGTGCAGAAGAGGGGGGACCCGAGCTGACCCATACAGCCAGTCTGAAGCTTCTACTCAGACGTGGTATGCCACGACCACTTACATTCTCCTGGCCAAAGATATTCACATGGCTGAAACAGTATCACAGGGGCTAGGATGTATACTTTTCCCATGGAGTGAGAGGTGAGTGAGCATTTGCAAATGGTAATACGATCTTCCATAGCTCTCAATCTATAAAGGCTGAGAGGGGAAAGGGGGTTTTCTCAAAAGGGTGCAATTTTCTGGAAGAATGGTAAAGATCAGTCATCCTCCTCTGATATATTATAATCACTGCATCCAATGACCGAAATTCCTGGACTGCCCAAGGTAACACCCATCCTTTCTCTTCTGGTGAAGGGACAGATAACCTGCAGAGGCAAACTATTCTATATTTTGATTGGTTGCCCATCCCTCCAAGAAAAAAAAAAAGTAGTGAAAAGTCTTTTTGTAGCTCAGGCTACTGGTATGGGCTTATACAAGAGAAGACTGGGGACAAAGATGAAAACATAAAGACCTTGTGACTCACTTGGGGGGCTTTACTGCAAGGAAAACGAAAGAAGCAGGGTGTAGAAAGGATAAGCGAGATAGAAAGCGACCCTCGAAGAGCTCTCCATGATAATCTGTGCCGAGCAATGAAAATGCTTGCTATTAGTACATCATTTAGACCACAGTGATAGATCTGTGAGTAAAGGCAAGAATCCTGATGGGGGCAGAGGGCGAGTCCTTGATCAATGGGAACATGACTTACTTCTCTTTTATATGTCTTTGGATGAACTATTTACTTGTACTTGCTTTTAATTTACTGGCCAACAGTTAGAGCCAGCTAACAGGCCAACAAGCTGGCATGATGCACCCAATTATCTCCTGAAAATCTATTTCTGTGATTGGAACTTTAATTGCAGCTTAAATCAAATGCTCATGAACCCAGTCACCATCGAGAGAATGAGACCAGCTAATGAAATAATGAGAGGTCTGACTTCAATTCAGAGGTAGAGAGACATGGGGAAAGAAGATTGTTCCTTTTTAAAATTCCCTTCCCTTTTTTTTTTTTTTTAATTGCTTTTGAAGACAGTGATGTCATAAATCCCACCATGAGGCAGTGATGTTACACAATGGGCAGTGTGTTCCAATCAGATCACAAATGGAACATGAGCCTGTTTTGTTTCCTGGATTCACTCTCACATTTACCTGCATGGGTTTGTGTGGACGCCAGGGTTTGCAATTCTGTAAGTCCAGATTCAATGCCTATAGCCTTGGATTTCAAATTCATGAAACAAGCTCCCCTCTCTGAATGCTGTTATCTGTGATGTTGGATGTGAAGCCTTGCTGCAGGGTCACATGAGGAAGGAGCCCGAATCCCTGGGACTGATTCATTTATGCAGATGTGGCTTATGTCTAGAGCCCAGAGCTGTAGGCTCCCTTCCCTGCTAACTCACGGTGCTTAATTCAGATTACTTCCCTCTTATGAAGAGCCGATTTGCCAATTATCCCTGAAGTTGTTGATTAGGTGCTTTTTACCTAAGATCCTGTGCCACGGGCTATGCCCTTCTGAGGTTCATTTAGTTTTCTCTGAAAGATGATAGTGGTTTGTCTGAGAATCAGAAGCATTCCACTATTTTCCAATACAAGCAAGTCCTTTTTTCTTAGAGGTCTCATACCTTTGGCTTTGCGTCTGGACAATGTGGATTATAAACAGCAATGGCAATGACCATAATAGCTACCATTTATCTAGTGAAGTGGCTGTCTTTCCAGCTGCAAATTAGAATCTCCTAGGGAGCCTTAAAATGTACTGATGCCCAGGTTTCCACCCCCAGAGGTTCCAGTTTCATGAGTCTGAGCTGGAGACTGGACATCAATATTTTTAAAAGCTCTCTAGCTGATTCCAATGAGCACCCAGGATTGAGACCCATCAATTTCACGTTTCCAGTGGGCCAGGGACTGTGTAAAGAGATAGACACATAGTCATAGGAACTTGAATGGGGTAAATATTTTTAATCCCCATTTTATAGACAGGGATATTATGCCCAGAAAAATTTAGTAACTCATGTAAGATCACTCAGCTAATAAGTAGTGATGGCAGGTTATGAGGATTATGTTCTCCAAAGTGCAGGAGTGGTATAGGCACAGGATGGTTGAATTGTTTGAGGTGTAAAGGCCAGAGAAGAGACAGCATGAACACTGATAGGAGAAATGGGCAAACAGCAGTGTTTTCCTTTCGTAGAGACAGGTGAGAAGACACACCTCTCTGTCCGTGAATAGGCACACACCTAGAGCAGTGAGCATACATATTGTGCCTTTTTGTTGTTCAGTCACTAAGTTGTGTCTGACTCTTTGCAACCTCATGGACTGCACAGCACAAAGCAAAAGATCGTACCTGATTTCTATGAAGAACAGCTTACCCAAGAACTTGAGAAATGCCTGAAGAGAAACCTCAGTGTCCTCCATCTCTCTTTCCAAGAGAGCTGATATTTGTCAAATAGATATACTTTCCTTCCTCTGCCATATAGAGGAAGAAGTCACACAGGAGATTGGCCACTGCTGCTTCTTACCCTCTGTTGTCAAATAGACTCTCCCTGGTACTGGCTAAAAACACTTTGCTTTTTGTCTTATTATATTTGTGTTCAGAGCTTTTCCGGAGAAGGCAATGGCACCCCACTCCAGTACTCTTGCCTGGAAAATCCCATGGATGGAGAAGCCTGGTAGGCTGCAGTTCATGAGGTTGCTAACAGTTGGACACGACTAAGCGACTTCACTTTCACTTTTCACTTTCATGCATTGGAGGAGGAAATGGCAACCCACTCCAGTGTTCTTGCCTGGAGAATCCCAGGGATGGGGGAGCCTGGTGGGCTGCCGTCTATAGGGTTGTACAGAGTCAGACACGACTGAAGCAACTTAGCAGCAGCAGCCGCAGCAGTGCTTTTCACTATTGTTTCTTCCCCACTGGTCTCCCTGCTAGGATATGCTGGCTGAACGAGTGTGCATATGTTTTAGAAACACCTAGGCCATGGATGTGGGGGCTGAGAAGAAAACAGACAGGAGCTATTGTTTTGCTCATCTCTATGTTCCTCTTGTTCCACATGCCAAGAATCACCTCTCGGGGGTAGGTCAGCAGTTTTAGAATCTGCTTTGTTTATTGATATATCTCCTTGTACTGTGCCTGGCACATAGTAGGTGTTCAGTAAATATATCTGAATGAATGGATAAATAATGAAGTGCAAGGAAAACAGAAAGCCATAGACTCACCAACTCAGGGCTAAGAACATCAGAAGACATTATAAGCAAATTCTCCTTAGACTTCTCCAGTACAATAGTATCAAGTTGAAGTGGGATACTGGATTGTTTGAAATGTCCCATATTTTATCTTCCACACACTTCCCACATCCACTTACAAATAAGATGGATTAGTGTTGTGGATCATTGTGATTCAATATCTTTGTGTGTAGCAAGAAAATAATACCTCTCTTAAAGAGTTTTGGGAGAATTAAAAGAAGCAGCACCATATAAATTGCCTACAATAATGCTCAGTGAATGCACTGAATCTAATAAGTGCTTAATGAATGGAAGTTAATAATTATTATCAAGAAGTAAGGTGTGACATGTCCCCTTGACCTTACATACTGCTGCTGCTGCTGCTGCTGCTGCTAAGTCGCTTCAGTCGTGTCCGACTCTGTGCGACCCCATAGACAGGAGCCCAACAGGCTCCCCCGTCCCTGGGATTCTCCAGGCAAGAACACTGGAGTGGGTTGCCATTTCCTTCTCCAATGCATGAAAGCGAAAAGTGAAAGTGAAGTCGCTCAGTCGCATCCGACTTCTAGCGACCCCATGGACTGCAGCCTACCAGGCTCCTCCATCCATGGGATTTTCTAGGCAAGAGTACTGGAGTGGCTTGCTATTGCCTTCTCCGGACCTTACATACTAGGGATGATTAATACAGGAACTTTTGGTGAGTTATCTGTATTCTTTTAAGTCCTCTTACTCCCATTGACCATTCATTTTCTCTTTCCACTACCCATATTGAAAACCTGCTTAGCCAGACTCTGAGCTAGATTCTGGAGATGGAGTGTTCTCCAACACAAGGCAGAGTGTTCCAATACCCTTGATGCTTCCTGCAGAGATGACAGCCTAATCCCAGGAGCCTCCCTTGTAGATGCTCCCACTTCTTTCTGGCCAGGGGAAGACCTGGCCTTTTGTCACACAGTCTATAATGTTAGCAACTTGACTTAGCTTGATTAGTGGTATCTACAATAGAGGAGCTGGAGAGCCACTGTGGAGTGCTCTTTACTTATCACCTTGTTTGGCTCACTTCTCTTTACTCAGAACTCCACACAAATGGGGCTTCCCAGGGAAGAATTTCTGCATTCCCAATCCACTCTACCCTATCACTCCATGTTACCTCACCTGTTCTATTTCTTTCATAGCACTTACCAATGTCAAACATTATTTGATTCATAAAATCTTTTATTTGTTTATAGTCTATCTCCCCTCCTAGAATATAACCGCCACAAGGTCAGGGATGATATGCACCCTTTTAATAGTTGGTACCATTGCAGTTAGAATGGGGACTGGCAAATCATCATTATTTGCTTCATGTTTGTGACTGACTACCTCCAGACTCCCAGAGGTTACTTTGGGCATCTCCCAGAGCTTCTGGAAGGTAGAATTGTCTATTGAAGGTTGATATGAGATTCATCTGACAATAGAGTCAAAGAAAGCAGCCATAACCAGCGGAGTTGACAGTGTCCTTTTAAGAGCTGGCATGGAACATTTGATAAAAATACAGCGAGAGATCAGAGCACAATGAATCATATTTAGGAGGAAATCTCTTTTGAAAAGCCCAGGGTAGGTCATGTTTTTTTCATGCTTGTCAACTTGGCTGAATAATTTGCTTAAAATAAATGGACGAGAATGGTAAGTTGCTATGTAAGGGAAATGAAACAGACTCCTGGCTTCATGTGCCACACGTCTCAGCTTCTGAAGGGTCTGGCTTGGGTGGTGGTGAGCTTTGAGGGTGGGGAGGTGGCTCATGCATTTAGACAGGTTTAATGTCTTCTTGGCTTTAGCACAAGATTTCTGGGGCATCAGCACATTAGCCAATTTCCAATGCAAACAGATTTGATCCATCACTGATGTTACAAAAAAAAAAACCCTACCTCTCAGATCTGTCAGGTTCTCAAACATGAGCCAAATGAGTTAATATCTTCTCATTGTTGTCTTTATTAAGCCTTTGTTAAGCCAGTCTTGAATAATGATGTGTCTCTGTCAGAGGGCTTTTAATAAAGTAAGTGTTCCTTTATATAACTTCTCCAGGGAGAATGCTATGGCTTTAAAAACACAGGGAGCCACAATGTCCAAAATGAAAGCAACAAGGCTAACCCCAAGTGTTGGGCCTGGGATTTCAGCAGTAGACCAGGGAACAGCTCAGTATTTGTGGCACAGGCTCTGGAGACAATGTGCACAGGAAGCTAGGGCTGGATGTCCTTTAGGCTATAGAGGGGAGGATGGATGCTCTGGTGACTGGGACAATGCAGGCTTAGTGCCAGCCTTAGCACCGTGGGAGGTTCAGGTTGTGACTCAGTGCCAAAGCCATGGCAGAGGGACAAATGGAGAAAAACCACATGGACTGGCCTAGTTCTCCTTGCCTCCACCTGTCTACAAATAGGGATGCAAATTTCTGGGAAACCCACGTTTGGTTTATTGGGAATTCACAGCTTGCACACCAGGCTCAACCTGGACAGAACCCAGTTTCCAAAATTGTCCCTTCTCCTTCCTTTTGTCAGAATCCACTTGCTATCACCTAACTATTTTGCTGTAAAGAGCTAAATAATAGATAAACGAATTCAGCTTTAAAACTTATGTTGTAGGTAGCTCATAGGATGGCCTCGGGTATTTTTGCCTCTCAGTACTCACAGCCTGTGTAAACCTGTCCCCTTTTAACCAGTAGAATACTTCAATATTAAGGGAATGCCACTTCTGTGATTAGGCTGGAAATGATTACCATACATCTTACTAGCAGACCCTCTCTATTGCTTTCTCAGCTTGCATGCTCCTGGTGAAGCCAAAAATCAGGATGGAGAGGCTCTTGTGGCAAGAACTGAGGCCAGCCTCTGGGTAACAGCCAACAGGAAACAGGAAACCACAAAGAATGGAATCCTGCCCCCAGCAAAGGTGTGAGTTTAGATCCTTCCCAGATAAACTTTCAGATGAGACCTCAACCCTGGCTGATACATAGGTTATAGTCTTGTGAGACACCAGATGTAGAGGACTCAGCTAAGTTGTGTCTAGATTTCTGACCTGCAGAAACTGTGAGATGATAAACGTGTGCGCTTTTAAGCCACTGAATTTGTGATTATTTGTTCATCAATAGAGAACTTGCGTGACTGACAAAGGCTTAATGGTCTGTGTATTCCAGAGAGGACACCTGTCCATGGGCTCCATCCCAGTAAAGCCAAAGAAGCACATCTCTGATGGCGAGACTTGGTGGTGGGCAGGATGGGCAATCCATGGGCTATCAGCAGGGAGAGATTGTGGGAAGTTTCTGGAGCTTATTTCTGATTTGTCAAAAGACTAACTCTTCACTCAGTTGCAAGGAACCATGGAATCTTTGTTTTTCCTTCTAAAGAAAACCTCTCAAGTCCTAGCCATCCTATCCCAGTGCGGCTGGCATGATTTTGCCTTCTTGTGTTTTCATGCTGACAAGGGTTTTAAATGATTTTCCACCCATCTGCTTGGCAAATACCAATCCATGACCTCCCATGCTCTTTTAACAATCAGTTAATACCTCTCCTTCTTTAAAATGGGAGTCGTGGTCTGGCCAAAGCATGTGCCAAGAGCAGTTAAGAGCGTGGTCTTAGGAGCTTCAGTTATGCTTCTTCCATGGTTAGCTGAGTGAGATGAGCTCTCTGTGTCTCAGTTTCCTCATTGCAAAGTAGAATTAAAATCATACCTATCTCCATATGGTCACTATAAAGATTAAATGTAAATCTCTTACAGTACTCAGTGGAAGCTAAGGAGTAGGTACTCAGTAAGTGTTAGAGGTTATTATGGCTTTAACAAATTCTCCCCTTTGATGCTTGCCTGGGCCCCAGGCTCTGACAATAGAGTACAGGTCCCACACCCGAGGTGATCCTTGTCTCAAAGTTATAGCTTGTTCACAGAGGTGAGGCTGTTCCCGTGTCCCAGGGTAACTGCCTGTTTCCAAAACACCTCACTATCCTCCTCCAGCGATTCAGGGGAAACCAGGACATCATGCCAGCTCTGCCCTTCACTCCTGTGACTTGAGTGGATCAACTTTCCTTTCTGGACCTTGGTTTCCTTATCTGCTGAATAGGACTAAATGTAGCCCACTGTTCTCCTAGCGATGGTGGTGAAAGCTCAAGGGATGGGCATCTGAGCTGGACTAACTCACTCCAGTATTCTTGCCTGGGAAATTCCATGCACAGAGAAGCCTGGAGGGCTGTGGTCCATGGGATCCTGCAAAGGGTCAGACACAACTTGGCAACTGAGCATGCAAGAGACTTTCTGAGACTCTGAAATGGAGTAAGAAAGCAATATTGGAGAATGAAGCTGAAGGACAGGGGAGACTCCAAGGAGAAGAAGGCAGGAAGCACGAAAGAAAATCTCCAGGCTGTACAAGTCCCAGGCTTCTCATCCTGGCCTTCCAGAGCAAGTGGTGGTGGCTCCATCTCCCGGCAGGACAGCGGGTGCTTGAGGCTGAGTCTGTGTCCTACCCATTTCTTTGTTGGAATACAGGAGGCAGTTGGCTGATGTCTGTTGAGTGGATGTTCCAGTGAGTAAGCAAGATGGTGTGTTTTCTAAGTACCTGTGGCCCACACATGACAAACACGTTCTTCGGAAGCTTAGAGACTCCTGAGAAATAAAGGCCTGGCCTGTGAAACTTCTGGTCTGGACTTGGGCTTGTTCCTGCCCTGCTGAGGCCACATCATGATTTTCATTCCAGTAGCAAGCCTGTTCATGTCAGAGGCCCAGGTCCAAAGGGACAGTGGGTGGCCCAGGCATACTCATCCAGTCCTACTCTTGGAGGGGGAGAAATGGAGCAGTCTGGTGACCCAGAATACCAAGGCCATTCTCAGGCTAACTCAAGGTGATTTAATGGGCGGACATGCTGATGGTTTCATCTGCTTCAACGGGTTACTCAAGAGCCAGTATGTAAGAACCTGGGGTTTCCAGATGACAGTCCAAAGTCAGAGGGAAGGGTTCCCTAAATTGATGCCCGATAGTCCCTTTGGTGCCTGTAGGGGGTCCTAGGCAAATGGCCTATGACTTTTCCCCAGCCCTTGTGACACTGATTACTGCCCCCTGAGGATCCTGGGAGGGCGGAGTATGGCTGATCCATCTGCGTCCTTGGTGCCTGGGCCTGGGGGTAATTCAGTGCTAAATGAGGAGATAAACTCATGAATGAATGCACAGACGAGTGCAGAGGAGAGAATTCAGATATTCTGGAAAGGGTACTACTGTGGAAGCTGAGAGTCCCTTTCTCCCATGTGACCCTGGGCGAATCGCTTCCCTTTCTCTGATCCTTAGTTTCAGAGCCAGCCTAGACTGGATTACCCCTTCAGGACCTGAACGTGTTTTTTTGGCCAGCACTGGATTTCAAAAAATGTGAAACTTGCATGTCTTTAGGCAGGGCGCACACACTGCCCAGCTGTCCACAGGAGAGGCTGGCCCCAGTACTCAATGCTTGTTTCACACGCTTATGTGAACTGCTGGCCCCCAAGGACATCTGAGTTTGTTACCGCCAGACCTGACTCCTCTGGGAGCATTTTGGCTTTGTCATGCTAGAATTCTATTAAAGCAAGAGGGAAAATAAATGGAGTGAAAGAGAAGAAAAAGGGCAGAGGGAGGGGAAGAAAGAGAGAAGAAATGAGAGAAGGTGAGGGAGGAGGAGAACAGTGACGTGGAGAGAGAGGTCACCTAGGAAGGAAAGTTCCATTCAAGGTTTACGCCAACATGTCCCTTTGGTCAAAAAAGCAAACAAACAAAAAAACAGAAAACTCAAAACTGTGGCCACCTTTGAAGGAAACAGCATCAGAGGAAAGAAGAAAACTCTGGCCTGAGGGAGACCTCCACTGTTCAGGAGAACTGACCACAGGCTGGGTCTGGGGATCAACTCATCTCTCTTCCATAAGGACTCCGTCTCCTCTGAGGACCAGGAAAGCCCTCAGATTTGACTAACCTTGAGAAATGGCACAGACCTGGCCTCTGGGGCTCCTCATGGCCATGGGGTCCAGGCTGTTTCTAGAGCCAAACCCTGGAGGAACCCAAAGCTGGGAAGGGCAGGGCCCAGAAGTTCTGCAACCCTGGCCATGGTCCTGAATTATTAATGTTCATTTCAGTTATCCTTCGGTTCAGCAGAAATATGACAAAGCAATCTCAGATAATGAAATCACCCACACTTTCTGCTGTTCACAGCAGGCTTGCAGGGGCAAATTCTGCTCCCACCTTCACAGTGTTGATTGAGTTACACGTTTCTGGGTGAGGGTGTGACTCTCCTTGTGTTATTGATCGTTGTGTAGAACATAGATTAGAATGACCTGAAGACTTTCCTTTCAGCAGGTCAGTGACTGTTCATAGCCAGCAGAATAGGAACCTTTACAGAAGCAACTTTCACTCCAAAGAGGGTTTCTGAGGGGGTGGGTTTT
The DNA here is from genome assembly GCA_006410635.1 of Cephalophus harveyi. NCBI lineage: Eukaryota > Metazoa > Chordata > Mammalia > Artiodactyla > Bovidae > Cephalophus > Cephalophus harveyi. The sequence goes on along the minus strand of SJYT01067172.1, from coordinate 350,730 downwards.
AGAAGGCCAGGCAGCCCTGGTCTAGCCTGCAAAGACTTCAGTGTTCTCCCTGATCCTCCCTCTCAATCTACTGCCACTGGACCCTCACACTTTGAATCGTGCCCTTTTATGGCATCTCAGAACTCAGCACTTTTACAGGAGAAGAAGGAACTTGCCCAGGGTTACACTGCTCTCTTTTTATTTCTTCCTTTCTCTCTCTTCTACTATCTCCCCATGACCCTTTGATGTCAGTTAAAAGAAATTCAGAATCCAAAAAAAAAAAAAAAAAGAGAGAAAGAAAACAGAAAATAAAGTTACCATCATTTACCCAGAAATGGGCTTCCCTGGTGGCTCAGATGGTAAAGAATCCACCTGCAGTGCAGGGGACCTGGGTTCGATTCCTTTGTTGGGAAGATCCCCTGGAGGAGGGCTGGCAACCCACTCCAAGAGTCTTGCCTGGAGAATTCCCATGGACAGAGGAGCCTGGTGGGCTGCAGTCCATGGGGTTGCAAAGAGTAGGACATGACTGTGTGACTAAGCACAGCACACATCCAGAAACAGCAGAACCCCAAATCAGGTATAGCAGACGTTTCTCAATGGGCAGAATCTGCCACTCACTCATGGCTTATTTCTTCATGGTGATCAAATCATCTACTTGGTGGCTGAAAACATCAAATTTAGTTGATTACATTTTAAAATTGGTTAATCACATAAAAATCTAAAGGTATGAACTCTTCTGAAATAGAAGATCTGACTATTCAAGCCCATGGAGTATCAACTGTCCAATGATGAAACTTGAGAGTATTTTATTTTTTTCTAGTTCTTTGAACATTGCCAACGTATGTAACCTTCTAAAACTGATTAACTAGCATATGCCACACTCTGAACTCAAAAGGAGGATAGAAGAAGATTTTGGTGGGTTTTGCCATAAATGTAACTGGAATTCATATGATACTGTCCCTAGAGGTGGTTGCCATCCAAGTGTTATTTCCTTTCAAAATAGTAATAGCTAGTTAACCATTGTTAAGAGATCTAATTTTAAGCCTTTATAGGAGATAAAAGTACCCTTATTCAAAGAATAAAAATATTTTACAGGCTGCAGTAGGTCAATATCACCCTGAGAGGGGATGGAGAGTGTCAGGGTTCTCCGGAGAAATAAAACCAACAGAATACATACACACACACACACACACACACACACACACACAGATTTGTTATCAGGAATTTGCCCATGTGATTATGCAAGCAGAAAATTCCCCTGCTCTGCCACCTGAAAGTTGGAGGCCAAGGAAACCTGTTGGTGTAGTTTCAGTGTGAGCTCAGAGGCCTGAGAACCAGAGATGCTTATAGTGTTTGTCTCAGCTCAAGTGCAGGAGGGGATCAAAGCTCAGGTAGCCAGGTAGAGGGTGAATTTGGTTCTAGTCAGGCCCTCAGTAGATTAGCTGTGGAGAGCCATCTGCTTTACTTAGTCTATCAATTCAAATGCTAATCTCATCTGGAAACACTCTCATAGACATGTCTAGAATAATGTCTAGCCAAATATCTAGGCATCTCAAATCCTGGTCAAATATACACACAAAATTAACCATCACAGACGGTAAGATTAAATTGAAGATGAGGGCTTCCCAGGTGGCACTAGTGGTAAAGAACCCACCTGCCAATGCAGGAGATGTAAAGTGATGCAGGTTAGATCCCTGGGTCGGGAAGATCCCCTGGAGGAGGGCTTGGCATCCCACTCCAGTACTCTTGCCTGGAGAATCCCTTAGACAGAGGAGCCTGGTGGGCTACAGTCCATGGGGTCACACAGAGTTGGACATGACTGAAGCAACTTAACATGCACACATGGTATGGAACAGACATATATGATCAGTCAAGGTTCTCTGGGCCAGTCTGATGGTGCTTTGGCCCTGCTGGTGACAATGGGTGCGTGCATGCATGCCCAGTCACTTCGGTCGTGTCTGAAGGTTCTCTGGGCCAGTCTGGGATTCTCCAGGCAATAATACTGGAGTGGGTTGCCATTTTCTCCTCCAGGGGATCTCCCCAACCCAGTGATCAAACCTCTGACTCCTACATCTCCTGCATTGCAGGCAGATTCTTTACCCACTGAGCCACCCAGAAGTCTGCTGATATTGGGTAATATTTAGTAATCGTCAGCTATTGGGTAAAGCTATTGAGTGACACTTGATAGTTGCTTGCTATGTCGTTCATGATGAGTTTTGGGATGTTCTATTTAACAAATCCCGATGGTCTAATCCTGGGATTCCCTCTTCCCTACTTGGGCCACTAAGGCTGAGGACATCTTTGTGGAATTGATTTGAGCTCCATCATGTCTCTGATTGAGCTTCTCTGATAGCTCAGTTGGTAATGAGCTTGCAATCCACTTGCAATGCAGAAGACCCTGGTTCGATTCCTGAGTCGGGAAGATCCGCTGGAGAAGGGATAGGCTGCCCACTCCAGTATTCTTGGGGTTCCTTTATGGCTCAGCTGGTAAAGAACCTGCCTGCAAGGCGGGAGACCTGGGTTTGATCCCTGGGTTGGGAAGATCCCCCAAGGAAGGGAAAGGCTACCCACTCCAGTATTTTGGCCTGGAGAATTCCATGGACTGTATAGTCCATGGACCGTATAGTCCATGGGGTCGTAAAGAATCAGACAGGACTGAGTGACTTTCACTTTCACTTTCATGTCTCTGGGGTCAGGGCCGAACAATTGGCTTGCACTGAGGCAAGGCTTGTTGGCTGCAGTACCTGCCCCTACCTTGTGGAATGTGAAGACAGAAAGGCAATAAATACACATAACATCACCCTTTTGAAAGCTCCAGACTGGATCTTCGGCTCCCTGACATTTAGTTCTCAAAAACAGCACTGGCAAACAATCAAACATGCACACAGAAGACAAGAAAAGACAATATCCACCAAAAATTGGGAGATAACTCACAGTTTTCCTGGAAGAATCTCTTTGGAGGTCATCTTGTCCAGCCCTGTGCCTCCAGGCAGATTGACCCTGGCTCCATCTTAGGATGATGGAAAACTTCCCTCTTCTCTACGTCTTGGACCCCATGACCCTCTGCAGGTCATGGGTGAGATAACCCATTATTTTGACAGGAAACCCCTGAGGTTTGCTTTGGGGCTGTGAGCCTCCACACCAGGCCCTCGGAAGCTCCTCACCTGTGTCTCCCCTCCCTGACAAATGTCTCTTTATCGGTTGCCAACAATTAGCTTCTCAGAGTACCTCTGGCTTTATTTTCTCCCCATGAACATTATCTATTTGTCCTATTCATCCCAAAATAGCCCGGCCCAGCCATCCCATAATACCCCTATCCTGTGTCACTCAAAATGGGGTCCCGGCAGGAGCTTTGAGCCCTTCTTCCTGTCCTTTCTCTTCTCTAATAAGCAAACCCCGGGCTTCAGTCAATGCCTCTCCTCTAGATTCATGAGTTGGCTGCTTCTGCAGCGGCCCCAGATCCTGGCAGATAAATCTCCCCCAGAGCTGTCAGCACAGACAGAGGGGAATGGCTCAACCGGGTCCTCAGAGAAGCCACTGTAGAGACACCAGATTTATCACCACCCTGTCCCTTAGGGTGTCTCCTCCTTGACCTTCAGGACGAAGCAGGACCAGTGTATGGTTTTTGCTGCCAGGAACTGAGATGCCAAAGGCACTGCCTCCAGAAATGCCCTCCTGGCTTGTCCTTGGTGACAAGTGGAGAGCCTGATCCTGACGATGGGAGGTGAGGCCCCTTTAGCTCCCCAAGGAAGGAGCGGCTGTGCTGCTGGCCTTGCTGGGAACACGCCGCCACTGGAGGGAAACGTGTTGATTTCCAGCCCCGCTCTCCAGGGTCACTCTGGGTTAATTTTAGCTGCTTCCCTGCCCCTGGATGGGCCACACATTTTTCCTCCTTAGTCGGGTCCAAGGCTCTCTTCTCATGCAGCCCCAGCGCCTGCCCTAGCAAAATTGAGACATGCACTTATGACAGTGTGTTTCCATGAAGACAGATCACTCTCTCTCCAAGGTCAGAGCTCCCGCTGGCCAGGCTCCGGCAAGCGATTCGTCAAGCAGGGCAACGGGCAGCCGGCAGTCAGCTCTAGGGCCCCTGGCCGGTCGACTCGTCAAAACCTTTCAGCGGATTACTGTGCCCTGTAGAACTTTTCTCCTTCCACAGTCTGTCTGTGTCTCCCCTGCCACTCCCGCACCCCCACCCAACACAGAGGGAGGAGTTGGCACAATACTGGAAATTATGACAGGAACCCAGAAGGCAAAACAAATCCTTCTGCAGAAGCTGGGAACTTTTTCTGTTATTTTGCAAGGCCAGAACTGTGGTCCCTTGTGAGGTTTAAAAAACAACAGCGAAGACGTGGCCTGCTGTGCCTGTCCGTTTCCTTGTCTGGCTCACACACCTGTGAGCAAGCCTGCATCTTGTTCTCCGCCAACCCACAGCCCAGTGCTGGCTTTCATGAATTTGTGAATTTATTCTTTTTTAAATGCCTCCTATTAGCCGGGTACTGGGCGTGTGGTTCCCATCCCCATGGAGCTGGCTGTCTTGTAGAAGACGAGGCGTGATAAAAAAAGTGAAAGAAATAAACGAGAAATAGTGGATTGAGAAAGTGTTGCAAAGGTTACTCTGGGAGGCAACCTCGAAATGGTGCCCAGTGATCCCATATGCTAATAGTCAGGCCCTGTTTTAAAGCTGTCCGCTTCAGGGTGGCCTGGGCCTATTCTAAGGAATGGAAGGTGGCAAAAGGGATGGGCTGTCACTTTGAAGATGATTAAACAAGTGACTTCTGTTGTGCTTGCCACCAGTCCTTCTCTCGCACCCCTTACTCTGATGGAAGGCAGCTGCCTGTGGGGAGCCCTGCTAGAGGCCTACGTGGCAGGAGACTACGGCTTCAGTTCCCGAGCCCTGTCAATGGCCTTGTGAGTGAGCCTGCAGGCGGCTCCGTCTCAGGTTGACCCTTGGGGTGACTGCAGCCTCAGTCAACACCTTGATTCCAACCTCTCCAGGACCCTGATCCAGTGACGCACTTGTGCACAGTCAGACCCCTGGCCCACAGTGAGATATTGGATGCTGGTTGTGTTAAGCAACTGAGTTTTGTACAACAGTGCTATTCAGGGAGTTTTTGAATAGAGATTTATAGAGGAAGGCCTATGGAAGTGGGGTGGCTGGGAAAGGCCCCCCCGAGGACACTGCATTTAAGGTGAGGATTGAAGGATACGCAGGACTGGACGTACAGACCGCCAGACGGACAGCATTGCAGCCAAAGGGAGCGGCACGTGCAAAGGCGCTTCGGCAGGAAAGGGCTTGGGTTATTTTGAATCGTGACTGGAAAGTCAGTGCCTGGATGTTAGGCTCGTCCCTTGATTTCCACTGTCTTTATTTGCCAACTCAGCCTTGAAGAGTGGGTGTTCTTATCCCATTGTTGGGGGACACTGAGGCAGAGATCCACTCTGTCACCGAGTAAAGGTCGCACAACCCGAAAGCAAGTGGGGCTCGGAGGGAAGCCTACGTTTTCCTGAATCTCGAACCTACCTGTGCATTGGCTTGTGTCTCTTAACACCGCATGACTTCTTCCAGCTGCTTCTCAGAGAGCCTCCCCACCCCTCGCGTTCTCCTACTGTGTCCCAGGAACACCTGGGCCCCTCAGGATGTAGGGGCCCCTCACAGCTTGGAGGGAGAGCTAGACAGGACAGCGAAAGCTTTCCAGGGCTTTACCCCTGGTTTCTCATATAAACCCTGCAGATCAGCTGGGGTGGGGCAGGATCATCCTTGTACTGATTTACAGACTGGGAAAGGGAAGCCCAGAGGGGATAACGGCCAGCATAGGGTACCTTGTTGAGGGTGAGATGACGTCTGGACCCCAGGGCTTCTGACTGCAATTCTCATGCTCTTTCCTCCACCCGCACGATCCTGATTCACTCAGGAGCCTCTGAGAAAGGGGTGGAGTGCTTTTGATAGTCAAGAGACTTTTTTTAATAGCCAGCTCTGCTGTCAAACTAGACTTAAATGCATCACAGTGGCTCAGACTGTGGTCCATATATAAATAACAATTCTCATGAAGCAGTTGAATATGGAAAGCTTATGTGTGATACAGAGAAGTCTTTAACTGTACAGTTTTCACCACTGGCTTCATTTATAATAACTAGAGTTTCTGGTTCATTAATCCTAAAATCTCAAGGAAAAACCCAGACTCACAGGGCTGCGTGTATCTCCCCTAATGGGCAATTTACCTTTTTGTGCCTACCCAACTCCCACCACACTTGGGTCTTAACTTAAATGTGACTCCCCCAGAAAGACCTGGCTTGAGTCCCAACCCCAGTTCAGGCTGTGCTCCCTCACAGTGCCTTGCCCATCTCCTGCTCAGCTCTGACTACGTGCTCAATGGACATTAACTTGGGGTCTATTCATCCAGTGTGTATCTCCTTCACGCAACATAAGCCTCACACAGTGTGTTTGGAGTTTACTGTTGAATCTCAGTCTAGCACAGTGCTTGGGACACAGTGGAACCCTCTAAGTTTTGTTAAATTAAAATGGTGCCATTGGGACTTCCCTGGTCGTCCAGTGGTTAAGAATCTGCCTTCCCTTGCAGGGGATGTGGTTTGATCTCTGATCAGAGAACTAAGATCCCATATGCCCTGGGGCAACTGAGCCTTTGCTCTGCAAACACTGAGCCTGCATGGCACAAGTAAGATCTGATGCAGCCAAAAATATATATATATTAAAAAATTATTAAAAAATAAATAAAATGATGGTGTTGACTCATCACAAACACTGTGGGGCAAATTGCTGAATTGTGAGCATGAGAAGAGGGGAGAAATATTTTTAGAGTAGGGGTGACATTGCACATGAGCAACCAGAACATAATAACAACAAAAATTATAATATTAATTTATAATATGAAAATTAGTAATTATAATATGAAATTCATAATAATGATATTTTTGAGTGCTTTATGGAGTGTGTGTAAGTATTTCAAGGGTAGTTAGTTTAGTCAGTTTAAGCAGTTTAAGTAGTTTCAAAGAATAACTTAGAGACAGTTATTCTGCACACAAACATTCTCATTTGCAAGTGATAAGGTGACAAAGTTGTTTTAGTTTGTGTGGGACTATCTAATTTCTAAAACGGGAAGGCCAGCATCCTAGGGACACCTCCCCCCTACCTCCCCACTCAGGCTCAGGCAAAATGAAATCAATGGTTATCCTAACAGAGAAGGGGAGGAAATTTGGACTTTTGCCAAAAAGAAAAAAAGTAGAATTTACAAGAGAGGAGAGAGGAGGGAGAGAAAAAATCTGCAGTGAGGCCAGAAACAGTGAATCTTGTTTGCATTTGTCAGGGGTGTGTGTGGTGTGTGTGTGGAGAGGAGGTGATAAGCTGATTAGTTAGCAGCTAGAAAAGAGGCCAGATTGTGCACCTTGTCCTTGAGAAGAATAGAGAAGGGTATTAAAGAAGACAATTTTAATTGTGTCTGTTTCTGTGGAAAGCTTGTACAGCGGATGTGGCGGGTGCTCAGGTCAGGTCGGCGGAGTCCTTCCAGTAGACCTGCCCCTAAGCTAGGCCAGCTCTGTGCTACTTCCCTTAGCTGAACTTCTCAGGAACCCGTGGGGACACCACAGTGCAGCCAAACCCCAGGCTTTGGGGACGCAGCACTGGGGAGACTTTAGTTCCAAGATGAGAGAGAGGAAGTGGCAGCGAGGGAGGCAGAGTGTTCATTTTCCCTGTGTTTCAAGCGAAGAGCTCCAGTCCTCAGTTATCTGAGCCCAATAAATGTCACTTTGGGTCATCAGAGCATTCGTAGACACTCAGTTGTCATTTCTGGTACCCGTGGTCCCTTAGGGAAGTTCCCAGCCATGGCACCGGCAGCTGAGGGCTACATGACTGGGTGCAAATTCTAGGGGCTTGTAACCCTCGGCTGCAGAAACACTCCGTGTTCTCAGGCAACAGATAATGAAGTGTGAAAATGAATTTCTCAAGGACTTGAAGACACATCGTGGGTCCTGAAGGATGAGGGGGATTTCTTGTTGTAACAAAAAGTGATCCCATGTCTGTGTAGCTCTCAGGGGCACCCACGAGATGAGAGAGAATGTTTGGTGTGCAAGGCAGGGTGTGGGCAGGAAGACTGGGGTCTCCATTCTTGACTGGGACCAGTCTCTCATGTATTCGTTTGCTTATAAAAATCCATTCCTTTCTTCATTCTTTTATGCATCCTTTCATTTCTATCTGTTCATTGGTTTTCTCATGAATTCCTTTATTCTCATGTACTCGTGGGTTCACTTACTCCTTTATCAGTGCTCATCACCGCCCCCCCCAATTCTTATGTTTTTACTGAACACTTACTATGTTGTCAGACATGTACTGAGTTTTCTGGGCCAGAAGGAATCCCTGCCTCAGGGAGCCTTCCTTCCCGCTGGAGTGGCTGATCCTTCCCCCATAGTCCATAATCCAAGGCCTCTTGGGCTGAGTCACCGTGGCAAGCCTTGGATGATGCCTGTTTCACCGCATCTTTGTGAAGAGCTCCCGGGTACTCAGAGCCACTGCGAGGTTCAGTAGAGTCTATGGGCCTTTGGGTGATGCCTCTAGGGCCTGGACCCCTGTGGGTGACCAATGAGACGGTTCTGGCCCCAAAGTAGATTTTCTCTGGGTTGAGACAATGAAAAGCCAGATCCCCGTTTCTTGGTATGGTTGGGCAGGTTTACAAGGCAGTGACAGAGGCACAGAGGATCTGATTATATGGGCCACCCAGTCCCTTCTTGCTTGTCTACACAACCTCAAGAATCTAGAGGTCCAGAGATAGGATTCTTCTTTTTTTAATTGGAGTATAGCTGCTTTACAATGTTGTGTTACTTTCTGCTGTACAGCAAAGTGAATCAGCCATGTGTACACACATATCCCCTCTTTTTTGGGATTTCCTTCCCCCTTTAGGTCACCACAGAGCATTCAGTAGAGTTCCCTGTGCTATGCAGTCAGTTCTCATTAGTTACCTATTTTATACATAGTATATTAATGTATATATACACACATAGTATATCCATATTTTATACATAGTATATACATGTACCGGAGAAGGCAATGGCAAGCCACTCCAGTGCTCTTGCCTAGAAAATCCCATGGATGGAGGAGCCTGGTAGGCTGCAGTCCATGGGGTCGCTGGGAGTCGGACGCGACTGAGCGACTTCACTTTCACTTTTCGCTTTCACACAATGGAGAAGGAAATGGCAACCCACTCCAGTGTTCTTGCCTGGAGAATCCCAGGGACGGGGGAGCCTGTTGGGCTGCTGTCTATGGGGTCACACAGAGTCGGACACGACTGAAGTGACTGAGCAGCAGCAGCAGTATATACATGTACATAAATCAATCCCAATCTCCCAACCCATCCCACTTCCCGGATTTTATTTCTTTATGTCTCAAAATACCTATAGGAAACCAAGCCAAGTAGGGGTTCAGGAACCAGGCAACAAAATTCCCAGAAAGGTTGCCCAAGGTCAGATGTCCTGTCTTCGTAAGCCCTGTTGAGCACTCAGCCCCGTGGTGGAAATCATGTGGGACCCAAGAGGGAAGAGACAACTCAGTCCATGATTTTGAAAGATGCCAGGAGAAAACATGGAGCTTTCCTGGTGGCTCAGAGGTAAAGAATCTGCCTGCCGTGCAGGAGATACAGGAGATGCGGGTTTGATCCTCAGGTTGGGAAGATCCCCTGGAGGAGGAAATGGCAACCCACTGCAGTATTCTTGCCTGGGAAATCCCATGGACAGAGAAAACTGGTGGGCTACAATCCATAGGGTCACAAACAGCCAGACTAGACTGAACAACTGAGCACAGGAAAAGACATGAAACCCCAAAATAACCACCACTTGTATATCATTTACAAACAGTTTTTACATGGCTCTTCTCGTCTGCTCCTCACCTGGACTGTGTGAGGAGGTGAGATGCTATTACTTTCATTTCACACGTGAAAAGAGTGCTGGAATTGTCCACGGTCAGCAGAGTCAGACAGCAGAGACAGACAGCAGGGTCAGAATTAGAACCGGTATCTGTTTTGTTCCATATCACACGTCTGCACCATGCACCCGCACCACAGCGTGTAACCTGTGAGAGCTGAGGGGTGGCCTCCTTAGATGCAGGGAGAGGTCACTGTCACGAGGTGTGGCTGGAGGGTTTGGAATTTCCTTTGGATTGAGTCAGAACTAGTCATGAATTTACCCTTGTTTTTATTTTCTATCTTCTTTAATCTATCAGGGGGTGGGTTTTACCTGCTAGCTCTCACCTCTGCCTGGGGAATGGGAAACATAGCTTTTACTCCTCAGTAATACCAAGACTTGGGCATGAGACCTGACTGGCTCAGTGAATTTAATCATTCAACAAGCAGCTTTGCCTAAGAGCAGAAATAAGAACTGACGCAGAGTCCTCTCTATGGGTAAATATAATTAGCCTGGCTATTATGCTCCAAATCCTCCCTAAGCCCCTACACTCAGGTGGCAAAGGGAACCTGCTGGCTTTTGGTGACTCTTAAAACCAAGAACCTTTGCTGGGGCTGCAGTAATTTGATTTATCTCAGAAACAAGCCAATGTTACAAGGCTGGGTTTGCAATTTCAATATGCAGAGATTAATTTACATGCAGAGCTAATTAAGCAACTGAAACACCCACTAATTGATTATTACATGAAAAAGAACACATCAATTTGGACAAATACACTCTATAAGGTTGTACAATATTTGCAAACTTAATTGCCAAGTGGAAATTCCTCTTCTAGTGGCTGATAAATTTAGCCAATTAACCTTTGCTGGGATGGTCTTTAATTCTTGGAGTCCAGCGGCACTCATCAGGAAAGATTCAGCCTTTGCTTTTTCAAGCTCAAAGTCAGAAAAGTCAGTGGCTCTGGGCTGTTTCTGTACTTGGCACAGGCCTGGTTCATTGTAAGAGCTCACAATAAGTGCTGTGAATAAGGGCCCAAAGAGTCTATAGCAATTATTTCCTTTTTATTATTTTTTTGAACATTTATTTATTTACTTTTGACTGTACTGGGTCTTTGTTGTTGCACATGGACTTTCTCTAGTTGTGGCGAGCCAGGGCTACTCTCTAGCTGTGGTACATGGGCTTCTCACTGAGGTGACTTCTCTTGTAATGAACAGGCTCTAGAGTGCATGGGCTTCACGGGCTTAGCTGTTCTGCAGCACGTGGGGTCTTCCTGGATCAGGGATGGAACCCATGTTCCCTGCATTGGCAGGTGGATTCTTAACCACTGGATCACCAGGGAAGTCCCCCCCCCGCCCTACATTTATTTTTTATTATGAGAATTATTCTAGATCATCCTTCTGGAAAGCATATTAATACAATCTTTTCCCGGCTCATTCCTTTTACAAAAGCTACATGGCATTCACAGAAGCCTATAACTAATCCAGTCACAAAGTTAGCAGGGGGTGGATTCTGGCCTTGAACTCAGGTCTTCTGACCCCAGGTTCAGTTTTTTTTTTTTTTCTCTCTCTCTATTTCAAGCCTTTTCTTGTGTCCCGGGACTAAAACTGACTGTCTGCAGGGCTGGAATGAAATAGTCACTGGGAGGCCATGACATAATGGGCCCAAAGGACTCCAGCTTCAAAGTCTCACTCCCACTGATTTGACACAGGGCTGGATCCCATCTTAGAGAATGATCCCTACGATTGAAGGAGGAATTGGATCTTCAAGTCCTGTGTCAAAGTGCAAAGCCCTCTTGAAAGAGTTGCCATCAACCTCTTCCAGTCACTATAGCCCTAGCAAATGTGCCCAGGCCAGGTAAATTCACTTTTTAGCTGGAGTCACAGGCTACGAGGATTCATAGGTACAGGATGTGGGACAGATACATCTTAGCAGCTCAGATAGAAGGCATAACTGTCTGGGTCTGTGGCCCAGGAAAGAATGGTCCTGATGGAGTGGGGGTCCTCGGTTGCTAGAGTCCCCAGAAGGACACTGGTACATTCAAGATTTTGAAGCAAAAAGGGTAAAGATTATGGGCAAATGGACAAGGGAAAGATGTGCGTGTACTCCTCATGTGGGTGTTGAGAAAGCTGTACAATGCCTCCGGGCCTCTGTTTCCTCATCTGTAAAATGGGAGTCAGGAGACTGCTCTTCCAGGTATGTGTAAGGCTTACATAAGCCAACACTAGGAAGCTCTTAGCACAGTGCCAGGCACTTAGGGACTGGTGGGCATCTGGGGCTCTTCCTGCAATTGTTCTGGGCAGCTTATTCCCTTAGCACTGGACAGACTCAGAAGGCCTGTGTTCTAGTCCCAGATCATCTGCCAACTCACTGAGGGCCCTGTGTAAATACTCTCCTCCTTTAGCTGTCACTCTCTTCTCTAAAAAACAAGGGCGTAGAACTGGAGGATTTCTAAGGGCCTCTCTAGCTCAATTTAGTTCAGTCCCTCAGTCATGTCTGACTCTTTGCAACCCCATGGACTGCAGCGTGCCAGTCTTCCCTATCCATCACCAACTCCCTGAGCTTGCTCAAACTCATATCCATTGAGTTGGTGATGCTATCCAACCATCTCATCCTCTGTTTTCCTGTTCTCCTCCTGTCTTTAATCTTTCCCAGCATCAGAGTCTTTTCCAATGAGTCAGTTCTTTGCATCAGGTGGCCAAAGTTCTGGAGTTTCAGCTTTAGCATCAGTCTTTCCAATGAGTATTCAGGACTGATTTCCTTTAGGATGGACTGGTTTGATCTCCTTGCAGTCCAAGGGACTCTCAAGAGTCTTAAATTAATTAATTAATTAATTAAAAGCATTAATTCTTTGGTGCTCTGTAGCTAACTTATTCCTTTACTGATTTGCTCGGTGACTATGTCTTGAGAGCACTCTGTGTGCCAGACACAGTGCTAGGCAGTGGGGATATAGCTTGGAGAAACAACGTCTCTGCTCTAAGGGAGCTCATGTTCCAGTGAAAGAAAGACAGAAAACAGGTATGTGAGATAGTTTTAGATAATGATCTGTTATGTAAAGAAAGGCAAGAGGATCTGTGTTCATCAGGCTTTTCTTTTTACTTCCCAAGGTATATGAACAGTACTGACAAGTTTAAGGGGAAAAAGGCAAGGGCAGTTGCTTATTGGCAGGATTCAAGATTCTCACAAAGTCTGAGGAAGATCTGAGCCCCAAGCCCCAGGAAATCTAAGAACCAGATTAGCTCTGGGACGCCACAGCCAGCTTTCATGGAGCCCCCTTTCTGGAAGGCTTCTAACAACATATCCCCATGAACTGTTCCTTTGATCTGCTCTGTATGTTATTTTCCACCTTCTCTGCTCCTGTCAGTTCAGTTTCCCATGCTGTGCAGTGGAAGATGTGCCCAAAAGTCACATGTTCTTTCTCTCTCAATCACAGCCCTAAATTCCCCGGGGAGGGACTCTGGCTCTGCTTGGGTCAGGTGTCCACTGTGGACCAATCAGCTGTGAGGTGAAGTGTGTGTATGCTATTATGGAAACATGGCTTCCGTAACTATAGGGAAAAAGGCAGGAGGAACAGTTTCCAGAAAGTTGGGGTCAGGTGGTGACGGTGGGTGGAGGGTGGGGGTTGTCAGTCCAATACACAGATTAATCAGGCTGTGATGCATGGAGAGGTTCCCACATCCAATTTACTTTCGATTTGAAGGTACTTCCCAAGTAAAAGGCAGTGACGTAACCTGCTGAAAAGTTGTTCTGGGTGTGGAATCCAAAGACTGGATTCTGATCCCAAGTCTCCACTGACCTGATGTCTGACCTTAGATGGGACATTTACTCTCTCTGAACCTTCAGTGGAACGTGGGATAATAGTACTAGAGTTAACTGTGAAGTTCAGAGGAAAGCAAGGATAAGAATAGAATTTCCCAGAGGGATGGTACAGGGAGGGAGGAGGGAAGGGGTTTCAGGATGGGGAACACGTGTATACCTGTGGCAGATTCATGTTGATGTATGGCAAAACCAATACAATATTGTAAAGTAATTAGCTTCCAATTAAAATAAATAAATTTATATTAAAAAAAATAGAGTTTCAAAATTCTGTAGTAAGGCACAACATTGGGGGCTCTCAGAGAAGGGTGGGTGCTACAGAGATGACAGAAAGGGAACTTACTGGAGAATTCTGCAGAATTCTTCCCTGGAGTAGCGAGGTTTGTTTGTTTGTTTGATTTCTTCCCCAGAAGATTCACGTTTGGAGCTCTTTGTCTGATTCACTATCAGGGCATATGCATCCATGTTTACACCCAGCATAGGTCATTCCCAGGATGCAGGTTATAGGCAGGTTTATAAACTGTCTATCAACCTGACAGATAGACACAACTCCCCTCATGGAGTAGGACATACATTTTCCTGAGTCAATGGAATCAAGCTATTTGGTGCTCTCATCTGCACAGAGCTTCACAGGCAGCAGGGGAGGAAGTCTGGTCCACTCCCTTGATCCAATCCCACTCTTCACACTGAAATTCCAGCTTCCTCTCTACTCTTGATAAGTCATCCTAGACTCCTTTCTTAACTCCAAGTTCTGTGAGTTCTTCTCCAGGGTATCGCTCCCCTATGTGCGTGGATGCTAAGTAGCTTCCACCGTGTCCATCTCTTTGAGACCTTCCAGGCTTCCAGGCTCCTCTGTCTATGGGATTCTCCAGGCAAGAATACTGGAGTGGGTTTCCATTTCCTCCTCCAGGAGATCTTTCTAATTCAGGGATCAAACTAGCGTCTCTTACATCTCCTGCATTGGCAGGTGAGTTCCTTACCACTAGTGACACCTGGGAAGCCCACAGATGGCAGGAGGGCCCTCAACTCCTGTGGTGATCACATGAATCTATACATATGTTAATGTTCACGGAATTGTAACAAGAAAAGAAAAGTACTCAACTTCACTATATGATACTAAAAACATAAAATTAAAAGAGCCCTTTGGGCAAAAATTCAAATTATTTGAAATGATTTTAGAGCATCTCAGGTCTAGTTCCTACTTTCTTTACCAGTTCTGCCTTTGGTCTTTCTCCGGATGTTTATCACTAGAAATATCAAAATACTCACAACACTCCAAATGGGCTATGCAGTCTTGCCTCCTGGCTGAGCCTTCTGCCTTACTGATGAGGTAAACTCCTATTCATCCTTCAAAACACTGCTCACAGTTAGTCTCCTTTGTGTAGCTTGCTTTCTTCTTCCCAACAAACAGATTTAGGAACTCTGTTCTATGCTACTTCTGAATATTGTAAATTCTTTTACTATTGTAGGTTACACTCATTGTAATAACCTATTGCCAGCTTCTCTGTGCAGAGCGCAACTTTCCAGTTTCCTTCTCTGGGGATTTCGTTCAGCAGTGTGGGAATCAGCTTGGCTCACGCTCTAGCAGAGTGCAGAAATGGGTGATTACTATCTGGGGCAACACTTAGGTGGACACTTCTGGGAGGTGGTGTGGACACTCAGAGATCCTAGTGGATTCAAGCCCTGGCTTTCCATTGCAGCAGTTGTAACAATACACCATTTTAATGACTTTTCCTCCTTCACTAGGCCACTCTCTTTGTTCCTTCACTCTTGCTTGAGATCACCCCCCGAATTAACAACCTGCGTAACATCCATGTCTTGGACTCTATTATTCAAGGAGACTAATCTAATAAACTTCTTTTTCTATTGTAGGGGAGGAGAGAGGATGGGTCTGAGTGATTTGCAAGAAGAAATTTCCCAGCAGGGTTCCTTTCTGAGTCAGGAGACCATGGTTCTGTCCCTCTCTGTTGATGAGACCTTGGAAAAATCTGCACCTGTCTGAGCCTCATTTAGTTCTGTGCTGCAGCTTAGGCTTTCCAGAATCTGAGCCTGGGGCACAAAATATTTATTAGGTCCCAATTTCTGAGAAATAAGTGGGGAGAAAGCAGGAGCAGATGAAGAAGTGAAACTGCACTGGAGACCTGACTGGGCATTGACCAGCCCCATCCAAGAGGCACAGGCTGCTTGGGAGACTGCCTGGCAGAGTCTGTATGCCCCCACCTCACTCAGCCCCTGGATGTGACCAAGGATGAGGCAGCTCCCTGCAGCTGAGGTGGAGCCTGAAGGAGAGACAGGGTGAGGCCGTCTGTGGGCCATACTCTCTGCAGTTGGGATGCAAGCCCATCCTTGCAGGGCCATCTGGGCAGCACATCTCCATATCTACTTCAGGACCCAAAGGAAAACACCTATAGGCCCCAGGCGGGTAATGCCAAAGAGCCAGGCGGGCTGAGTGTGATGCACTCAGCGGGGACTGCGGTGGCCTGCGGCGTGTGTGCGTCCGTGCTCAGCCGCTTCGGCTGAGTCTGACTCTTTGTGACCCTGTGGATTGTAGCCCGCCAGGCTTCTCTGTCCATGAGTATTCTACCTGGGCAATAGCCACTACTCAACTCCATCTGACTTGTACAAGCAGGCATATTGTGGCCAAGCTCAAGAGACTCTAGGCATTTCAAGTTTTATATAGTTTCTGGTTCTTAAACCACCATGTCATTAGCTAATTCATAATGCCTCTGAATGCCTCTGGATTGACCTCTGATCTAGAGGACTAGCTTTCATCTTGGGTGGTCCTGGGGGCAGGAGAAAGACTGAGGTGTTTCTGGATGGGTCCAGAGCCATCTTGCAGAGCTGGGGAGCTCTTGGGGTTAAAGGCTGGGCAGGGCCCGGTCGGGGGGCGGCACAATGTTTCCCTGTGTGGACATCCACCATCTGCAGGCACGTCTCACTCAGTACATATGACTGAGGTTGAAACCTTGGGTGCTTGCATTAGATGTGAACTGGTCTCAGGAATGGGAAGTGGTCCCTGTTGGGGCCCCAGTTTCCTGGCTTCACAGGCTCTGGGATCCGTGGCCTGTGCACAATGAGGCCACATCTGTTCCCATGCACCTTAATTACACCACAGACGGGGCTGGTGGAGCCAGAATTGTGTGTTGAAGGTAGTATGTCTAGTCCTGTCTATTCACCCTTGCTAATACGGCAGGCCAGGTTTTTAATTCCATGGAGTCAGAAGGCTGGAATATGATTTCCCTAGTGAGTACCACTGGCAGGTCTCTGCTTGGAGGGAGGGAGCAGCAGGGCCTGGTCGACTGAGAGGGAAAGGCATGGCAGGTCTCAGCAAAACCCTGCAGTGCCCTCTGGCTGGGGTTCCGAAGCCACAGGGGACTTTGAGTGAGTTCCGGAGCTTACTGGTCAGTGCTCACGCTGCTGCAGCTACCTGGCCCAGCCTTCTTCACTCTCTCCTGGGAAAGACTATGGATCCTCTGGCCAGGGGCTCCTATAAGAGTCAAGGTGAGCTCTCCCTCCCTCATTCCTGTGCACGGACAGGCAGAGGGAGAGCTGAAACCACACTGGTCATTTTCCAAAGGTCAGATCAGGTTATGGTCGTGGTTTCAGCTGCCCTAACGACTTACGGGGTTGAGGACTCACCAAGAGGAATCTGGGCTTTGTCAAATCCTCTGGACTCCTGAGTTTCAATGCTGCTGAGAAGATGAGAGGGATAGTTTGGGGGAAACTGCTTTGTGCAGGATGGAAGGGATCAAAGTGTTATGTGTTGCAACAGTTGTCTACCCCTGCATAAGAAACTATTTGAAAACTTAGTGGCTAAGAATTATAGTCATTTATTTGTCCATGATTCTAGAGGTTACCAGTTTGATAAGGGTCTCCCCTGTGGCTGCAGTTATATAGCGGCTTGGCTGGGGCCGGGTGGTCTAAGATGGCCTCATCACATATCTGGTGATTCGTGCTGGCTGTTAGCTGAGTCACACTTTCCCAGCAAGTTATTCTGGCCTTTTAAATGTGGTAGCTGTTTCAAAAGTAGTGAGAAAGAAAATGAGCCCCCTTGTACAAGATTATGCTTGGGTCCATGTCCCATTAGCCAAGGCAAGCTATATGGCCAAGCCCAGATTCAATGTAGAAGAGGCCTATACAAGGTTGAGGATACGGAAAGACAAGTTTCACAGGGTCTTTTACTGTAATATCTACCACAATATGTTCAGGAAGAAATGGGGTATAATTCCTACTTCATTCATTCATTTAAAGTAGATATTTATTGAGTATCAACCAGATGTCAGGTATTCGTGGGCACAGGGATTTCGCAAAGTGAACAAGACAAACACCCCTGCTCTCATGGATTTTACAATCTAGTTAGGGAGTCGGATGATAAAATACAGTCAGATGGCATCACTTGTCTATGGACAAAAATAAGGTAGGGGAAGAGAGTGAGTCCAGGGCTCCCTACTTCTGGGAGTTGTGGACAAATACCCTGGCAGGACATGACATTTGCAGAAAGGAAAGAACCCTGAGTGCCCTGGCAAATGTTGGGCCAAAAAGTGCAATGTCTGACCCAGAGAAGGGTGGCTCTACTGACTGGACCAGAGGGAGATGTCGCTGCTTTATCAAGGGAGATCCTCTGCTGTCCAGAGGCTGGGGTGAAGCTGAATCTGGCTCTGTGAACAGTTACATGGAATCCACAGCTTCAGATGGAACTGGCCTGAGCAGGACCCCTCCCCAACACCCACATGTCAGCAGACCTGGGAGGGAACCTATTGTCTTTCTTCCTTGTCCCCCAAGGTAGAAAATGTGAAAAAGGGAGGAAGTGGGCAAACCTCAGATCTGGACCTTGTACTCCTTTCTCATCTCTAAGCAGCTCAAGTCTGGCTGGGGGAGTGAAGAAGAGGGTTTTGAATCAAAGCCAGAGATTAAAGGGGAAAAATTACAGGAATGAGTCTTTAGTATTATTGGAGTAACTGGAAGTGGCAGCAAAGTTATGGAGATGGACCAAGGCATCGGGAGTGACTCTCTGGATTTAGAATGTGAAAGGCTCGATGTCTAATACTCTGCTTTCCTGCCCGCTGTTGTTTATTTGCTCAGTTGTGTCCTACTCTTTGTGACCCTATGGACTGTAGCCCACCAGGCTCCTCTGTCCATGGAATTTCCCAGGCAAGAAATTCCCATGCTGGAATGGGTTGCCATTTCCTTCTCCAGGGGATCTTCTTGACCTAGGGGTCGAATCCACATCTCCTTCATTGGCAGGCAGATTCTTTACCACTGAGCCACCTGGAAAGCCTTTTCTGCCTGTTACCACAGTGGAATCGTCTGGGCCCCAGTATGAAACCGATCCTTCCAGGCGTGCACCAAGTCCTGCTCCTTCTTGCCTCTCGAGGGACACCACTCCAACAATCCTTTCCTCCACCTCCTACTGCAACAAAAGTCTCTCTGCTGGGGCTTTCTCTGAAACATGCAAGCCGTGCTGTTATTTCTCCCCAGTTAAAATCATACCCGACCCCTTCTACTGTATCATCTACAACTGTTTCTTTTCCCACCTCTGCAGCATAACCTGTTGTCTGTGTTTGCTGTCTCCAGCTCTTTCCCTTCCCTTTCACTTAAACCAAACCCAGTCTGATCTTTCCTCCCACCACCACCCCACAAAATTGCCACTGGCAGGACCATCAGTGACTTCAATATTACCAAATCCAAGGGTCAATTCTGTGTTCTCATCTTGGTTGAACGGTCAGCTGCATCAGTCACAATTACCCCTCTCTTTGCTACACTTTCTTTCTTTGACGCTCAGGAAATCACACTGTTACTTTTCCTCCTTCACACTTTTAACCCCTTCTCAGCTTTTTTCTGCCTCCTCTTCCTCCTCTCACAGTCTCTGAATGTTGGAGGTCCCAAGACTCAGTTCTTGGCCCTCTTTCCTTGTGTGTCTTTTCTTGGCTTCACCAGGTCTTAAGGTTTCAAATACCACCCTTATGTCAGTGGATTCCCAATTTATTTCTCCAGCCTGAACCTCTCTCTTTCACTCAAGACAAGTGTCCCCCACTGCCTACTTGCTATTCCCACCAGGATGCTGTAGCAGATAGGAGAGACTCGGTTATGCTTTGCTAATGATGACCTCCAGTCTCAAACAAAAAGTTTGTTTCTCCCTCATGCTATGTATCCTTTACGCTCTGCACTATGTCATCACTCAGGACTTAGGCTGATGCAGCGGCTCCCACCTGGAACATTGCTGATCACAATTTTAGGGAAAATAGAAAACATGGCAAACCATAAACTGGTTCTTGAAACTTCTGCTCATATTTCATTGGCCAAACTAAGTGCTATGGTCAATCTTGACAACAGTGAAGTGGGGGAAATATAGCAAACATTTGTGGCAATTGCACAGTTTATCAGAGATGCCCAATGGACATCTTCAACCCTTCTAATCCCAACTGAACTCCTTCCTCTACAAACCTACTTTCCTCACTTGTCTCCCTCTCAGTCTATGTTGATTCAGTACTTCCAGTTACTCAGGTCAGAAATTTTAGTGTCATTCTTGATTTCTCTGTTTCATATCCCATAGTTAATCCTTCAAGTTGCATCTTCACAATATATCCAGAATCTGACTTCTAGGCATCAACCACTCTATCCACCCACTAACATCTCATTATTGGATGATTTTGATAGTCTGTTAATATCAGGCCCCCCTGCTTCTATTCTTTACCTTCTCCCAATCTCCATTCTCTAATAGCCTAATCTGAATTGAATAGCCAGAGTGGGTCTTTAAAAATACAAGTTAGATCATTCCTTGCTTCTGCTTGAAATCCTTCAATGGCTCCCAATTTTCCACAAAATAAAACCCAGATTCTTCCACTGGCTCAGAAGGCCCATGCGGTCTGGTCCCTGCCCCTCTCTCACCTCTTTCCTTACTATTCTCAGCATCACTTATATCAGCCTCCTGCTTGCTCCTTCATCAAGGGCCTTGGCAATGGCTGGTCCGCAGCTGGGAATCCTCTTCTACCAGATGCCACGTGGCTGCCTCTCTCCCTTCCTTCCCAGCTTACTTTCTCCATGAGGCTATCTACCATCTAGTTGAAATGTTCATCCTCTCTTTCAGAATCTCCTAATCCCTTAGCAGTTTTTACACTCATTTATTATATAATTTCCTTATAGATTATGTTTATTATTGGCCTGTATTTATCATTAAAATGGAAGCTTCTAGAAGGCAGAAATATTTTGGTCTGTTTTACTAACTGTTGTATTGCAAGTGTTCAAAACAGTGCCTGGCACATGGTAGCTTGATGCTTGTCTATGGAATGAATTGAATGAATGAATGAGTGAGAGAATGAAAATCAGTACAGTGTGATGAATTTTTGATAGGGGACGATCTTCTTAGTTCCAAAAGGATCACAGGACTTGAACGTCATAGTGAGGTGAATTCAGATTAGGATTGACTTTAATTCTCACTGAGTCTCCAGGTAGAAGGGGGGCCACTTCTACCTTGTAAGCAAGATTTTAGGTGACACATGGAAGAATGTGTTTAAGAACTATATGCTTAATTAACTATGACGGGTGATCCAGTTTTTCATCAGTAGCAATTATATTGTAGTTACATTTTGAAAGTCAATAAATATCATATATTAATGCATGTATGTGGAATCTAGAAAAATGGTACCTATGAATCTCTTTGCAGGGCAGGAATAGAGATGCAGCTGTAGGGAATGGATGTGTGGACACGGAGGGCGGGGAGGTGGGATGAACTGGAGATTGAGATAGATGTACATGCAGCACCATGTGTAAAACAGACAGCTACTGGGAACCCGCGGTACAGCACAGGGAGCTTAGCTTGGTGCTCCGTGGTGACCTGGAGGAGGGGGATGGGGTGAAACTGGAGGGAGATCTAAGAGGGAGGGGATATGTACATATACATATATGGCTAATTCGCTTCATTGGACAACAGAAACCAACACAATTTTGTAAAGCAACTATACTCCAATAAAAAGTAAATGAAATACATCAAATTAAAGAAAAAATAATTTTAAAAAAGAAGGTACAGATGTTAAGTGGATATGGCAAAAGCTGTGAAGATGTCATGCAAGTGAGTGACATTTGGGAAACCCCAGGTCCTAAGAGGAGCAAGTGAAGAGCTGTGGGCAGGAAAGAGGTGGCGCTGATGGGCATGGCAGAGCTAGCAAGGGGTCTGGGCAGGGCCTGGACCCCAGGAGTGGTGGGATCCCCTCCCCACAAGGATGTCCACCTGTGGCCTGAGCCTGGGCTCCTATGAGTTGCTGGATCCTGGAGGAGGGAGGCCCCAGAAGCAACACTGCTTGGAAGGGGAGTGTGCAGCAGCAGCAGCAACAGCACCTCCAATCTATTACCGTCAAGTTATAATTGCCATTTTCCTGAAGTGTGGTTTGCCTCATTAGCCTTGAAATAAACATCTTATGTTTTTTGTCGCAATTTCCATTCTGGCTTTGTTTCTACTAACCTCATTTCTTCCTAGTGCTTCATCCTTTCCTGCTATGTAGAATGAGGTGGACCAGTGAGCAACGGACCGTGTTGTCACCAAGATGCTTGATATTTATGCTAAGTTGCTTCAGTCGTGTCCAACTTCAGTCGTCTTTGCAGCCTATGGACTGTAGTCCACCAGGCTCCTCTGTCTATGAGGTTCTCCAGGCAAGAATACTGGAGTGGGTTGCTGTGACCTCCTCCAGGGGATCTTCCTGACCCAGGATTGAACCCACGTCTCTTACATCTCCTGCACTGGCAGGCGGGTTCTTTACCACTAGCGTCACCTGGGAAGCCCTGATATTTATGGAGCCTTCAATTCAAAAGGCCATCCTGAGAGATGCCAGGCCCACCCCAATGGGAGAGAGAGACAGAGACAGAAAGACACAGTGAGAGATGCTGTTGAAGTGCAGCGGTCTCCACACCTCTTAAAGCCATTGAAATTTTCAGTGTCCTGCCTTCTTCCCCATCCCTCACCCCAGGAAACAAGAGGAGCCACAGTTCCTACTCTGTTTTACAATGCTTTATTTTGCTGTCAAAGGTTCCCCACTCATACACTTTTCACAAATAAAAGATAACATGAGGAAGACAGATGACCTTCGTCAGCCTCTTGACCTAAGTAGGGCATCTCTAGCTTCTCATAGTCACTCTTAAGCCAACTTTCCTTCAATTTTTTTACCCTCAGGAAGCTGCCTTAAGACATTTGAGCTAATTGGGTTCCATCCATTCATCCATTCATCCAATACATTTGATGGTAGTTACTGAAGTCTTTTTTCCTTGGACTGCAAGGAGATCCAACCAGTCCATTCTAAAGGAGATCAGTCGTGGGTGTTCTTTGGAAGGAATGATGCTAAAGCTGAAACTCCAGTACTTTGGCCACCTCACGTGAAGAGTTGACTCATTGGAAAAGACTCTGATGCTGGGAGGGATTGGGGGCAGGAAGAGAAGGGGATGACAGAGGATGAGATGGCTGGATGGCATCACCGACTCAATGGATATGAGTTTGAGTGAACTCCGGGAGTTGGTGATGGACAGGGAGGCCTGGCGTGCTGCGATTCATGGGGTCACAAAGAGTCAGACACGACTGAGCGACTGAACTGAACTGAACTGAGGTCTTTTTAGGCTTCCCTGGTGGCTCAGCAGAAATGAATCTGCTGTGATGCAGAAGATGCAGGAGACCTGGGTTTGACCCCTGGGTCAGGAAGATCCCCTGGAGGAGGGCATGGAAACCCACTCCAGGATTCTTGCCTGGAGAATCCCATGGACAGAGAAGCCTGGCGGGCTGCAGTCCACAGGGTCACAAAGAATCAGACACAACTGAGCGACTGAGAATGCTCGCACACGTGCACACTGAGGTCTTGCACACTGAGGTCTTTGATCTCTGGGGTGAGTTAGTATAAGGAAAGGCTGGAGAAGTTACATGAGGTCAGTATTCACAGCCTCACAGCTGACCTGTGAGGAAGGTAAGATAAAGCTAGCTTTCCCCTTGTATACATAGAAAAGGTGAGGTTAAGGAAACATCAGGATGTGTCAGGGTCACAAGGGATGAGTCAGCTCAGAACCCAGCTCTGCAGTGTTCCACTTCCTCCATCTGGGTGGGTGAGTTTAGGATGGGGAAGAGCCTGGGGCAGGCAGCTGACCAGCTTTTTCTGGAGGAACCTACAGGGCATTTCCCTTGCCTTAAAGTTGTGTTGCCTTATGCTATGTCTTCAGTTCAGTTCAGTTGCTCAGTTGTGTCCGACTCTTTGTGACCCCATGTACTGCAGCCCGCCAGGCCTCCCTGTCCATCACCAACTCCCAGAGTATACTCAAATTCATGTCCGTTGAGTCAGTGATGCCATCCAACCATCTCTTCCTGTGTCGTCCCCTTCTCCTCCTGCCTTCAATCTTTCCCAGCATCAGGGTCTTTTCCAAAGAGTCAGCTTTTCACATCAGGTAGCCAAAGTATTGGAGCTTCAGCCTCAGCATCATTATGCTACATGGGAAAACTGACTATTTAACCACACATAGATGCATATTAAGCCCCTTCTACCCCTCTTGAGGGCGGGGACAGGCGGGGAGCATGGCAAAAATCTCATTTCTGATGTAGGTCTTTGAAATTATAGGTAAAACCTCAGTTAGCTCTAAATTATCCACGTGTGACCCAGAGAGAGAAGGGTCACGTTGTCTGAGTCTCCAGATCTGCTGGGTACATATTCTTGGCTGGTCTCCACCCCAGGTATGTCAGATACACTAGGAATTTCAGGTTCATGTGATAGACACAGGCTTGACTAGGCATTTTCACCTAGGGACAGGAAGGATTCTATTTTTTTCATTCTGTCCCTTGCTCTGATGGATACAGTCTCATCTATTGGGCTGATGCAGAGGGTCAGACTAAGCAGAGACAGTGGCTAAAAAGCTGCCTGTGGAGCAGGAGAGGTGGTTAAGAGGGTTTTTCTGATTACATGGAAGGCAAAAATAGGGTAACTGCTCACCTCATTTCTATTGTCTTCACTACGTTTGTCCTGCTCCGAAATTTCTCCTTCCTTTTCTTACTAGCTACTATCTCACTAAAGGGTATGCTCTGTGAGAGCAGGGTTCTGGTCTACTCTGACCACATCTTCTAGAACAGCATCTGGCCCAGAGGTGCCTGATACGTATTCACTGAAAGTACAAACAAGGAAGTGATTACCTTAGAAGGGTGCTGAGGGAAGTCACCTGGGAAGCAGGGCAGATAATGGACATGGCTGTGGATGTGGCTGAACTTAACAAGAACCAAACAAACTCAGAGAACCACATAGGATGGTGCCCAAGTTTATGGACTTTGGATTTAGACCTAATATCAAGTCCCAGCTCCTCGTTCCAATTTCCTCATCTATAAATGGGTTAAGAATATTTCTTGGAGTATCTGCTCTGTGCCAGGCTCCATGCTGAGTTCTGGTGATCTAGAGAAATCTACTGCCCCTGTGGACTGATTCCAGGCAGATGTCCACTCCTGTAAGTAAACAAAGAAGCACATCCTTTGTAAGAGCTGACAAGGAAGAATAACATGGGTGACTCTTCTGGGTGGTCAGAGCAGAGCTGGAGGAAGAGCTGAAGCCTGCCTGAAGGAGTGTGCAGAGGGCTGTCAGATAACGGGAAGGGTGTGCACCGAGGAGGAGGCCAGGAGCTACAGTGTTAGAGGGACTGTAACTCTATGCCAAAACGTATATGAGATGTAGTGGGGCCAGGAGCAACAGATGAGTGCAAAGAGATAGGCACAGGCCAGATATGTCTCATAGGGTTGTGGGGATTCCAGGGGATCTTTCACTCCTTCACTTATCCAGTACGTTTATTGAGGGCTTTCCCTAGTGGCTCAGATGGTAAAGCGTCTGCCTACAATACGGGAGACCTGGGTTTGATTCCTAGGTTGGAAAGAGCCTCTCGAGAAGGAAATGGCAAGTCACTCCAGTACTCTTGCTTGGAAAATCCCGTGGACAGAGAAGCCTGATAGAAACCCATAGTCCATGGGATCGCAAAGGGTTGGACATGACTGAGCGACTTCACTTTCTTCCACTTTCCATAGATCAGGAGTTATACTTAGCACTGAGGATACAGTGGCAGAAAAACAGACAAATCCCCTGAAGATCATCTATGCTACTAGAGAGCTAATATACAACATGACTAGTTACCCCTGCCATATGCTATATATGAAAGTTGTTAAGAGGATAAATCCTGAGTTCTCATTATAAGGTGACTTTTTTTTCTCTTTATTTTTTCTATTTCTTTTTATTGTATTTATATGAGATGATGGGTGTTTACTAAATATATCCTGGTAATCATTTCACAACATCTGCAATTCAAATCTTTATGCTATACATCTGAAACTCATAGTGTGATACATGTCAATTATGCCTCAGTAAAACTGGAAAAAAAGAGCATCTGTGAATGCAATGGGGAGGGGTTTTGCAGTTTTACATAGTGTGGGCAGGGCAGGCTTCAGTGAGACTTGAAAGGAGGTAATTCTCATAAAGATATCAGAGATTTCAGCAGCATGCTGGTATACAGCAGGGCATCAGTAAGCCAATTAGTCCCATAAGCATGACCGTGATAAGGCTGGTGATGATGAAGATGGTGGTGATAGTGATGGAGAGGATGAAAGAGAAGGACAAAGAGAAGGGGGAGGAGCCAGGAGCGGGAGGTTCTTTGTAAAGCACTCTTTCCTGACCAGTCTGTCACCAGGAAGGACCATTCTTCTCTCTTTTTTGCCCATTAGTGCCTCCTCCAGCCATTGGGCCTGGCAGGGTCTCAGGTGGCCATTTCCGGCACCAGAAAAGTTGCACAAATGGTGGCCAATTCTTTCAGAAATTCATCTTCCAAAAATTGCTTTCCATCCATTTTGCTCCAGTTCCATTTTATTTATTACCTAGCAGTGAGCAGATGGAGCCATTTTTTCTCGGAGCTGCTTGAAAGAGACGCATGGCAATTGTGCAGCAGGCTTGGGGGCTGATTTATGGGCTCTGTGCCCCAGGAGCCAGGCTGATGCCCCTGCCCATACCTGCAGCTGGCAGAACTTAACACTATCTGGCCTGACTCCCTGTGGGCTTCCATGTGGGGAGGTGCCCTAGGTGCTGACACGTTTCCTGGTCAAGGCACCTCATCTGCTCCCATCCTGTGCCCGAGTTGAGGTCCCTCCCTCCAGGCTGCTAACCCTGGTCTCACCTCAGTGAACACACAGGAGAGAAAATGTTTCTCAAGAAAAAGGCAATTTCCTCCTGCCAAAGGAAACACCCGACCACGTCTTTAATCATCTGAGCTTTCAGAGAGCTGCTCTGTTGGGCCATTTAGAAGTTATTATAGAAGCTAATTTCTTCTTTGACATTTTCTATTGAATTTTTAGTTCCCTCATTCAAACTTGAAAAGATTATGACCCTATAATGTGGCCTATAAACCCACATTATAACTACCAGTTGGATCAAATCTTTATCTTTCCTGGTGTGTGACTGGGCAAGTTGTTGGGCTTCTCCAAGACTTAATTCCCATATCTGTAAAACAGGATGGCTCTTGATGGTGTGGATTCAATGGGGGTAATGCATGTGGACTGCTTAGCTCTATACCAGGTATATGATGAATGTTCAAGAGATGTTACCTATTAATGTGCATGAGTGCCAGTCGTGTCTGACTCTTTGTGACCCCATGGACTATAGCCCACCAGGCTCCTCTGTCCACAGGATTTTCTAGGCAAGAATACCAGGGCAGGCTGCCATTCCCTTCTCCAGGGGATCTTCCTAACTCAGGGATCAAATCTGAGTCTTTTGCCTCTCCTGAATTGGCAGGCAAGTTCTTTACCACTAGTGCCACCTGGGAAGCCCTACCTATTAATAGCATTGTTTAAAAATATGATTGTCTTTCAGAGTTAAATTTCCTCTGTCAACTTGTAATCTGTGGGCCAGCTGAGTTTCTACCCACGTGATTTAGGACAAGTATTTTACTCAAATGGATCCTCATATTTTATGAAATGGGAATAGCCACTTCCTTCTAGGGCTTCCCTTGTGGCTCAGACAGTAAAGAAACTGCCTACAATGTAGGAGACCTGGGTTTGATCCCTGGGTTGGGAAGATCCCCTGGAGGAGGGCATGGCAACCCACTCCAGTATTCTTGCCTGAAGAATTCCACGGACAGAGGAGCCTGGCGGGCTACAGTCCATGGGGTCGCAGAGTCGGACATACTCCAGGACTCTAGAAAGATAAAAAAAAAAACAACAAAAAACCACTATATGTATAAGTTTCTCGTAAAAGTCAAATCCCTGAATAAAGGCTGGGAACTGCCATCATTTTATAAATAAAGGCTGCATTTAGTTTCAAGGTAGAGCTATTGCTAAACAGAGACGCGCCTCCTGTGGCCTCTGCCTAACTTCGCACAGGGTCTTGTGGCCTCTCCTCCGGTGTCTGGCAGCTTTGGGTGACAGGGACCGACTGAGCCTTCTCCCCTAAACATCCCCTCGATGTTTCCTCTAAACAGATTCAGCAAGAGGTGAGTCTGGGGTGGCCCTTGATTCAGATGACTTCAGGATATTTGGGGGGCTTATAGGAACCCCCTGGGCTTTCCTGGTGACTTAGCTGGTAAAGAATCCACCTGCAATGTGGGAGATCTGGGTTCGATCCCTGGGTTGGGAAGATTCCCCAGAGAAGGGAATGGCAACCCACTCCTGTATTCTGGCCTGGAGAATCCCATGTATAAAGTCCATGGGGTCACAAGGAGTAGAACATAACTGAGTGACTTTCACTTTCACTTTAGGAATCCCCCACTTAGTGATCAGAGTAGGAGTCTTGGCTATTACAAGATTAGGACGTGGTTAGCTTCCTATTTTGTTTCCCTTATACGATCTCCTGGCTTTTCTCCCAACTGATATCTAGACTCTACTTTGCTATTTCCTTGCTGAGTTTAAATGATGCTGGGCCCAGGGAGAGACCTAAAAAGCCTTCAGGCTGGGAACTTCTGAATCTTCAGTGTTTTGGAGGATGCTGGCAAAGGTACTATGCCCCAAGCTCCCAGGACAGGAGGCAAAATTTGCAGCTGGGGCGGAATATGGGGAACTCACCTGTATCGGTCCTCCTTATGGAGTTCTGTTCTTCTGCCTCTTCCGAATTTTTAATTTAATTTTAATTCATTTAAATAGCCATACTGTGACTGGGGCTATCATACTGGACAGCACAGTTCTTGACAGTCTCTCTTTCATTTTATGGAGTTAGTCTTGCCCCAAGAGGAATTCCGTGAGGGCCTCCAAGGTGCCGGCGCCTGAGCCAGGCCCCGCAGGGAACACAGGGGAAGAGCGGGCTTAGTGACTTCTCCGTGCCTTGGAAAAGTTCCATTTCTTACCTGGGAGGCGAGAGGGAGATGGAACAATAGGAAGTGGAAGGCAGTGTTGGGAGAAGAAACTGCAGGTGCTGTCAGTCTTGTCTACCAAGCAGAGAGTAAGTTCCTGGAGGGCAGGGGTTGGCTCAGCCCAGGCTGAGTGCACAGTGATTGCCTAATAAGGACCAGTGTGCTAAGAGGGGCACCGTCTTAGGGGGCCCTCAGCCATCCAGGCAGCTGGGTATGACGGAAGGTAGGAACTCTGTGGAGTCGAGCCTGGTCCTATCTCAGGAGAGGATGCACAGCCCCGCAGAGATACTGTCTAATCCCTGGTGAAAGCCCAGGGCTCCCAGCTGCAGCCTGCTTAGCAGCAGCAGTCCCCATTCTCACAAGGAGCGACCAGAGACATCCAAACTCAGCCCCTTTCTGGAAGGGGAGTCTGACTGAACTCTCTGGCGGACACCAGGGCCACATTCCAGCCTCCTTCCCTGATGGCTGTCATCACCGGGGAAACACTGAGGCCAGGGGCTCGCTGGCCTCTCTGGGCAGGGCATGTGGGTTCTGTCCCTCTGTCTGGAATGAATGGCTTTCCTGAGTCACACTCTGCCCCCATGCTCCCTGTGAGCTGTGCCTCCCTCTGCTTTCACCCAGAAGAGCTCGGAGACAATCTCCACTCTTGGGACAACATCTCTTGCTCCACGAATGTCAGAGTCAGTAATTTTTTTTTTTTTTTCTGTTAACAATTATTGTGAAAAATTTCTCTAACTTGTGCAGGAAGCTATAACTTGGCTATAGCATTTATTTAATGAACACTCATAGTGTTTTTTATGTGCCAAAACTGTTCTATGTGCTTTACAAATATGAATGTGCCTCCAATTTATAATAATGCCAGGAGGCAGCTCTATTTATAATCCTATTCTGAAGACTGAGGAAGCTGAGACACTAGTAACTTAATTAACTTGCCCAAGGGGACATAGACAGTGAATGGCAAGCCAGCAGGTGAACCTGTAGGGTGACCAACCTTCCCAATTTCCCTGGGACTGGGGGTTTGCCTGGGACATGGGACTTTTCAGTGCTGAAACCAGGACACTGCCAGGTAAGCCAAGCTGAGCTGGTCATTCAATACCCTGGGGAAGTCTGGCTCCAGAGTTCCTGCTTTTAATCTGCATCTGCTTAGTGTGGCAGAAGATCAGTGAATCAGAGTTAGTTGTCCTAGAGACAGACAGACACATATAGCTTTGACATATGTTTGTCTCATACATATATATACACAGATTTGTCCTATAGTTCCATTCTACAGATGAGAAAACTGAGATCTGGCTGATATGCACGCAGACCTCAGTAAAGTCAGAGGCAGAACTGTGACTATATTTTGATCTACCAAGTCCCAGTCATAGGATCAATCCATAGGTTCCTGGAATGTCTTTAGTCATTTAAACCCCATATCTGTGGAAAATGGATTCAAAGTGTCTTATAGGAAAGGATGTGATAACAAGGTGCCAAAATACAACCAGCAGAAGAAAATCAAGACTAAAGTTTAGTGCAAACACATCAGTTCTAGTAGATGATTCGACCTTGGGCTTCCTGGAACCCACAGTGAAGAAGGAAAACCCTTAGAGTTTTCTCTAAGGAGAAAGGGTTGTCATTGTTTATAGCTGAATTACAATCTGGCTGAGCACCAAAGAAGCTGACTTTCAGACTGTGGTGCTGGAGAAGACTCTTGAGAGTCCTTTGGACAATAAGAAGATTAACCCAGTCAATCCTAAAGGAAATCAATCCTGAATATTCATTGGAAGGACTGATGCTGAAGCTAAAGCTCCAATATTTTGGCCACCTGTTATGAAGGGCCAACTCATTAGAAAAGACCCTGATGCTGAGAAAAACTGAAGGCCAGAGGATAAGGGGACAACAGAGGATGAGACGGTTGATGGCATTACTGATATAACGGACATGAGTTTGAGCAAGCTCCAGGAGATAGTGAAGGACAGGGAAGCCTGGCATTCTGCAGCCCATGGGGTTGCAAAGAGTCGGTCAGGACTGAGCGACTGAACAACGACAACAAAAGGATTCTTAGACAGGAATGATTTACTAGGAGAAGGTGCTCAGTCCTAGAAGGTACGTGAAGGCTTCTACCTGTAAAGGTAGAAGCATATTTTTTAGCTGCCCATTATACCAACCCTTTCGAAAAGCCAAGGCATCTGGTTAAGCACAAGTCAGGAAAGTGATCCAGAAACTGGTTGAGCTCAGGTGGTCCAGGTTTGAAGATCTCTGAGGGCTCAAATAAAATCCCAACAATCTGAAGCAGGGGTGCAGCTTATGGAACAGTTGCAACCTATGGATTAAGGGCCCGGAGGCCTGCCTGCTCCTCTCTCTGGCTGCCCCCATAGCCCGAAGTTTTCCATCGAGCCACAAAATCTCTGGAGTGATTTCTGTCCTGCCTGAGGACAGACGTAGGCCTTTGGAAGCCTGACTGGCACTTCCTTAGCCTGGAGGGGCACCGTGAACTTTAGGGTAGGTGCCCACCAGCACTGCTCCATCCCACCCAGTATACCAGAGCCCAGATCCCAGGTGGGCAAAAGTGGGCGTTCCCTGGTCCCTTTGCCTGTCATAGGGGGAATGGCTGACTGCTCAGCTAGGAACCATCTGATTTCATTCTTATTAGTTTCTCATCAGGACTTTCATTGGCTTTTCTTTTAAACAATTTCTTGGGTTTCTTTCAAGGTCGAGGAGAAGGAGGCCACTGAGGGAGGGGGGAGAGCCCCACCCTAATCAAATCTGAGCAGAGACAGGATAAAAATTGCCCTTCATTTAAATATGTAAACAAACACTGCCTTGGTATCTTCCAGACGTCCTTGGCTTGGGTCACCGAGGAGCAGCCCAACGTGATTCATCTGCCAGGTCTCTTCAGGGGAGGAAAAACTTTATTCTTAAAGGCTTTTTACACTTGAATAAGTGCTAAATAATAATAATAGGCCAAGACTGAAAGAAACTCTTTTCCCTGGAAGGGTGTCATCAGAGGCTGGATGAAGAACTGAAGAACTCCAGTTTGGGAGGGGGGTGACAAAATCTGGGTTGATGAATGCTGACATTCTGAATAAAATCACTCCGTGCCTTCACCTAGGTCAAGAAACGACATTGTTTTCCTTAGCTGCGGTGACAGCGAGGTGACAGAGATTAATAGCTTGGTATTGACTGAGCAACTTCTAGTTCCTTATCTCTGTCAAGTCAAGGCTGTGTCCAAGGGCTGAAAGTGTTATTAGACTTATAATTGCAAAGACATTTAAAGGGTTTCCCCTTAAGGGACTATGAAATCCAATAAACCTTTCACAAAACCTCCAGCACTGGAGTACGAAACCCGTCTGGAAGAGAGGCGCGCTCCCAGCCAAGCACCGGGAAACCTTGAAGCCGCCAGCATTGAATAATGTTTGATTTATGAAGTTGGTTTTGAATTTGTATCAGTTGTTTTATTAAAAATATATGAAAGGAAGTTTTAAATATGAGCAAGCCTGTAGGCGCTCCTCTGCACCCGGGAGCTGCCGTCTGGCCCAGCCTCTTGCTGCCTCCAGGCCGGGTCCCTCCATCCAGGAGGGCTAATTTGCGAGGTTCATTTGGCCTGCCGGGATTAAGTCTCAATTTCTCACTTGGGTTTAGATGCTGGCGACGGGAGAGGCGGCAGGTGCGGAGTCAGTGGGTTTCAGATGCTGCCTATAAAGGCGGTCCCGAGACACTGCTCAGCTGGGTTGCATTTCCTTGTCCATAGCAGCAGCGTTGACCTCTTCAAGAGCTGCCCCTGCTTCCTTTCAGGAAGGCTGTGGCATCAGAGGGTGCAGGCAGGGCGAAGATTTGTAGGAGACCTGTTTGGGATGCTGGATGTAGGAACGGGGGACTGAGGGGGAGGTTAGGACTCTGGGCCTCCGTTTTTCCGTCTGTCAAATAACAGAGTTGAACGAGACTCCCCACCACCCCCATCCCTGCCCATTTACCACCCAAGGGTCACCGCTGGTCCTAATATCTCTTGGAGCGGTGAGAGGAGCCCACTCAACAGGGCAGGACCTTCAAGCCCGGCCCCCCGTCATTGCATGACCAGAGGAGCACCCAGAGAGGAGTGCTCTTGAGCACAGGGGTTAGGGCAGCAGCCCAGTGGGCAGGGCAGGCTGCTAGTATCGGGAATGAGGTGTGGGTTGTCGAACCATGTTGGTTGAAAAAAAAAAAACAAAACCGTGTCTCCAGGGCCAGTCTAGGCTGGAGCCAGCACACAAACCGAGTGGGCGTGGGGGCTACGGGCATCTGCAGACATGCGGGAGGGCACCTGCCTCACCTGGGATTCAGGAACCTCCCTATAGGAGGATGCTTCTCAAGGCGTGGGGTACCCTCTGCTCCTCCCCTCGCCCCCCAGGCTTTCAGTGAGGTGCCTGGCGAGTCAGAGGAGGCACCGAGGCCTCTGGGGACCAAACTTAGTAGCCTCTCTCCAGAGCGGGTCTCTCTGCTCTCTCTGCCCCCTGCAGCGAGGAGGAGGCTCCCACGGCCCTGCCTTTGTCCCGCCGGTTCACTCGGATCCCTCCTCGGCCCCTCTGGCAGGCCCAGAGTGGTGCTTGATAAATACTGGTTCAGTGAGGAGATGAGGGCTGCGCTTCACTTCCCAGTCTCCCTTCTACACCATCAGTGCGCAAAGGTGGCCATCCAGCTTGGCAATTCTGCCACAGGGCTGTGGGCACCTGCCAAAACTGGAGAGGGGAGCTCATTTCCAGTTTGCTCTGCCTACACATGGGTGGTTTTGAAGGTCCTGAGTGGCCTCACATGCTCTAAGGCTGTGCCCCAGTGGGGAGGCTGGGGGAGAGAGAGGAGAGCCCTAACGGGCCTCAGGGAGGGGCCCTGGGAGCCCTTCGTGGGTGGGCCGCAGTTGCTCCCTCTCTCTCTGCCTCCCTCCTGCAGTGAGGGGAATGCCTGGGCCTCCGTGGGGGTCCCCCATTCACTGTCATCTTGCTGTGCCATTAGCTTCATACCGCGGCCTTGTGCCTGGCGCACTGTGCATAAGTATGTGTTGAATGAATCAGTGAATAAATGAAGCCATCCATCAGTTCCAACTGCCCCCTAAGGCATTAATTCCACCCGAGGTGGCTGGCCAGCCCATTGGCTTGGCTGTGGGCATTGCAGACGCTGCCAACTCTGGACCACAGTGTGGCCTGCCTCCACCTTCTTAAAATCCATCTGCAGGTGTTATAATTTTCACCATAGGCCTTCTCAACCCTTCATCTCCCAGTGCCTTGCATTTACCCTCAAGACAGTTTAGCAACCTTCTCTGAGCCCTAGCCACATGCCAGGCACAGCCATGGGAGATCCCAGGAAGGGCAGGGATTAGATAGCCAGACAGACCTGGCTTCAAATCATGACTCTGCCATTTTTCAGCATGGGCAAGGGATTTCATCTCT
Source organism: Cephalophus harveyi (assembly GCA_006410635.1). Taxonomy (NCBI): domain Eukaryota; kingdom Metazoa; phylum Chordata; class Mammalia; order Artiodactyla; family Bovidae; genus Cephalophus; species Cephalophus harveyi. The sequence continues at coordinate 316,315 of SJYT01067172.1, read as the reverse complement.
CTGAGCCTCGGTGTTCTCATCTGTAAGATGGAGACAAATATTAAGATCTGCCTTAAAGGGCTGTCCTGGAAATAAAGGGGGCTTCCCAGGTGGTGCTAGTGGTAAAGAACCTGCCTGCCAATGCAGGAGACCTAAGAGATGCAGGTTTGATCCCTGGGTCTGGAAGATCCCCTGGAGGAGGGCATGGCAACCCGCTCCAGTATTCTTGCCTGGAGAATCCCATGTTCAGAGGAGCCTGGTGGGCTACAGTCCATGGAATCACAAAGAGTAGGACACAACTGAAGTGACTTAGCAGCATGCGTGCACAAAAATAAAAGAGGCTGAAGCCTCAAACATCTGACAACATGCTGAGCACTTGATGTTTAAAGCTCCAAGGTATGTACCACTATCATCCCAGGATCCCCACTTGACTCGTGAGGACACAGAGTCTGAAGAGCTTACATTGCTTAAGCAAAGTTGTGTAGCTCATGAGTGGCTGCATGGGGCTTGGCCCAAGTCTGGCAGAACTTGAGTCTGATTGCAAAGCCCACATTTATCATCCAGATGCCTGCCATGGATGTTTTGCCCCTTGATGCTTTGAAGGGGAACAGGTACTTCTTCCTGACTCTCAGTTCTGGCCACCGATTGAACACATCGTTTGTGAGCACCTCTCACCTAAGGCCCTCACCCTGAGGCTGGAGAAGCAGGCTTGAATCAGATATACACATGGAGGGTAACAAGCCTGCTCTGAGGCATTCCTTCAAACCACAGAGGACTGACTTGGTGGACGACTGCTCTGGGGGATGTAGGACTGCTCTGGGTGTTGGAGGACCACCCCAGGTGATGGAGCAGGCGCCAAAATGTGCAGCCACCTCACCCATCATGTTTATAACCCAAGGCCAGGGACTCCTCCTGGCATGGCCCTATGGATCCCTGGGACTCCTTGCTTTCCTTAGACTTGGTAGGCAGAGAATGTGTCTCCTGAGGCAGAGCCAGGTGAGGCAGTGGTCAGGTTGCACCTGAGCTGGGGCCTAAGAGGGCCAGGTCCTGAGTCCAGGCTGAAAGCTGGTGCTCTTGGGTGGTGCAGTCCTCTGGGAGGCAGGCAGGTGAGGTGAGGGAGAGCAGACTTCTGGCCCTTCCTCTCGCTCTGGGCACTGGGCCCTCCACTCAAGGAGGAGCCATGGCAGTCAGCAATGCTGGTCTCAGGGCGGTGGCAGAGGAGGCCTGCTCCCCAGGCTTCTGGGGTTGGAGGCCTTTCAGAACTCTCCACGCACTGCCAGGGCTGCGTCATTCTGTGAACAGATGGCCCCGAGCCTCCTCTGTCCCAGCTTCTCCCTGCTCCCTGCTCCCCTCATTGTGCATGTTTATTTGCTGCGGGGAGGCTGGGTGCTCTCCAGTGTCCTCCATGCCCCTGCAGAGCTCCTGGCCCTGCGGTTCTCGTTAACTCTCCTGCATGTTCAGGCTCACCTCATCTCTTTCTGCACCAGCTAAGCCCTGGGGCCCTTGCATCTTGAATGGAAATAGTCCTGGGAGGTGTCACTGAAGATACTGTCACCTCTCAGCACATAGCACCCTGCCAACCTTTGTTCAGCAGCCTTGTAACATATGAACCTCCAGCCCTGCCTCCTGGCTGGCAGCTTCGAGCCCTGTAATTCGTGAGACTCTTCTTCCCTGCCTGCTACTAGTTCAGGCTGACTCAGGCTTTTGCAGAGATGCGTTCTTGTGACACTGAATCTGTGGGACTGTAGGCTGTTTGGAAGTTGGTTTTGAAGGTTGGTCTTCAACTGTCTGTCAGGCTTTGTATTTTTCACCTGCTTTTGATCAAACTTGGGCAGAAGTTAACAGTGTTGTCGGGCTTTGGAAACTGGAGACAAGAAGGATTAGGAGGAACAGAGGAGACTTTGGGAAGCACAGAGGGATCTACAGACAGTCCGCTGTGAGGAGGTTCTCATCCTACCCAGCAGTTCACACGCTGCCTGCAGACTCAGATCACCCAGCTTCCTCTGCCCTAGGGGAACCCCAGGAGGAAGGTTGATTTGGAGGGCAAATCAACCTGCTTCACAGAGGTTTCACTGTCTCGTGCATCTTTCCAGGGGATTTCCCAGGGCTCAGTCCGCTTACCTGTTGAACTAGCTTATGCAGATGTTTCAACGCAGCAGGCTGAGGAGGTCTCCTTCTCCTAGAACTGGACTACCCTTTCACTGGAGTGAGGCAATCAGGCAATCGTTTTCTTTCAAGGAAAACGATAGAAGCCCAAGTTAGATTAATTTGACCAAAGGGAGAATGAATCGGTCTCTACAGCTGAAAAGCAACCGTGGATTCAGGCAGCAGAATTCAAGCCTCGAGTGTTTACTTTGGAACTTGGTTTCTTTCCATCAATCAGTGTTCTTTTCCTCTGGGCTCACTCATCTCAAGCAAGCTGGTCCCCAGCGCTGCCACCAGCAGCCCATTTTGTATTTTTCACCTGTTTTTGATCAAACTTGGGCAGAAGTTAACAGTGTTGTCGGGCTTTGGAAACTGGAGACAAGAAGGATTAGGAGGAACAGAGGAGACTTTGGGAAGCACAGAGGGATCTACAGACAGTCCGCTGTGAGGAGGTTCTCATCCTACCCAGCAGTTCACACGCTGCCTGCAGACTCAGATCACCCAGCTTCCTCTGCCCTAGGGGAACCCCAGGAGGAAGGTTGATTTGGAGGGCAAATCAACCTGCTTCACAGAGGTTTCACTGTCTCGTGCATCTTTCCAGGGAATTTCCCAGGGCTCAGTCCGCTTACCTGTTGAACTAGCTTATGCAGATGTTTCAACGCAGCAGGCTGAGGAGGTCTCCTTCTCCTAGAACGGGACTACCCTTTCACTGGAGTGAGGCAATCAGGATTCTTCCAAGGAAAACGATAGAAGCCCAAGTTAGATTAATTTGACCAAAGGGAGAATGAATCGGTCTCTACAGCTGAAAAGCAACTGTGGATTCAGGCAGCAGAATTCAAGCCTCGAGTGTTTATTTTGGAACTTGGTTTCTTTCCATCAATCAGTGTTCTTTTCCTCTGGGCTCACTCGTCTCAAGCAAGCTGGTCCCCAGCGGTGCCACCAGCAGCCCATGATTTGCATCTTTTTCTTGGTTGCTCTGGTGGACTTCTGGACACTGAGTCTCCCTGGACCCACCTAGGCTACGTGCCTGTCTCTGAGCCAATCATGAAAGCCTGGAGTGGGCAACAAGCTGACTGGTCACAACTGGGCATGTGCCCAACCCAGAGTTGGGTCAATGCCATGTAAACCACATGGATTCAGAGTGGGATCCAGGCAGGGGAACAAAGCTAACATTCATTAAAGGGCCACTGCAGACATTTGAACTTCCCAGCTGCTCAGCCTTTGGTGATGCCATTTCTTCCATTTCTTCTGGAGCTATTGTCCCTCCTTCCAACTTGGCTTCCCTACCCTTCACCTCCTGCCCACTCATGTCGAGTTAGCTGTCAATTTGATGTCAATATTTTACTTGGAGACAATATATTACTTTCCTCTTTCTGTGTCTCAGTTTATGCAAAAAGAGAGGGTTAGAATAGATTCCATGGCTTCTTCTAGCTCCTAAATATTAAGCTTTTCAGGGTTCAGTTGAAGTGCCACCCCCTCCAAGCAGCCCCCTGATATATCCTCCACCTGCATGGCTCTGATTTTGCCTTGAGTCCTGGCTATTAGGTTACACATTTTGTCTCCTCATCCTATGAGTTCCTCCAGGGTAGAACTGTGTGACGTTCATCCCAGATCCCCTGACAGTATCTTGCACACCGTAGGTGCTCAAAAGATGCTCAGGAGTTAGACCTGGGTAACTTCTATATTTGATTCTTCCTCTATATTAAAGAAATGAAGAAATGCCAAGTTAGGGCAACAAAAATTGTATATTTCAAATGTTTTCTTTGAACAAATTAGTGCTTTAACTCTAAAGAAAATGTAACACAATAATTTACTACCCTGTTCCCATAAAATACATGTCTAAATAACTTTGATTAATGCAAAATAGCAGAACATTTACGGCAAAATAATGACACTTCAGAACTTTTGATACAACAGATAGTGTTATACCAATTACAATCTGAATGATAGCGATGCGTCACTCATAATCCCCCGACTTAATTCTGCTTTCAGTGTTCTACCACAGGTGGCAATGTCCTACAATGTAATTTGCTATTCACAAGATAATTACGGGATTTATTTTTAAGAACTTAATTCACAGTGCATGCCAGGTGGTGGGGTCGGGTGAGGGGACCCATGTTGGAAGCTGGAGAATGAGGGTCTTATTTCCATCCTTTTGTGTGTCCCTGTGACTTTAGGTATAATGTCCTTTGGTGCAAATGGGAAGTCTGAGTTTGAGGCCTTTTGTGAATCTGCAGCCGCCCCCACCTCCCCTTGCTTCTGTCCACACCCGCCATGATCAGCGGTGCGCTCACCGGGCTTGGGGACTTGCCTTTACTGCCACTGTTTCAGAGGCCTGACAGGGCAGTGGAGACCTGAGGACTGACAGGCAGGGAGGGCAGTGCTGGGACCGGCTGGCACGGGCACATTTGGTGGCTGTGATCACACTGCGGGTGGCTGGACAGCCTTCTCGGCCCATGCATATGCATGGGCCAGCCCTGGGGAACTGGGGAGTTGGCCGGTCTCCAGGAAGGGCACCATATGGAAAGTGTGTGGGGTTTCTTTTTTTTTTTTTTTGAGACTACCAAAACAAAAGAAGTAAAAAAGGAGAAAGGAAAAGAAAACTTTAGAGATAGGGTCATACAAGGTTAATGATTAAAAGAGGAATAAAGATCAACGAACTGCTCCAGCCCCCAAGGCCACAGACAGAAACTGATAGGGAGATGAGGGGGCCACCCCCAAGTCCAAAGGCGGAAGGGGAGGCCAGGGGTCCAGCACAGCCCACTGGAGAAGCACCACCTTTGGTTCCCGAGTCTCCTCCGGGTCCCCCTTGGAATTTCCTCACAGGATAGTGTGGTGACTTGTGGTTTTATGTTTCTGGATTCTTCTAAGAATAAAATAATTTCCTGGAAGTTGATGTTTCATATAATCAGTTCTCAGAGCTATCACCCAAGATGATTCCTTTTAACTATATAAGATTTCAAATTCCCCTGTTGGCCTAAATAAAAACAAAAATGTCTAACTGTGGTAGAATAATCTTAACATAAAATTCACTAAGCTTCATCATTTGGGAGGATGATGCAATTTTTATTGACAAGGGAATATTTGCAGAATATATTCTTTTTTTTAAATTGTGGCAATAAAACACAAAACATAAAATTGACTCAGCCAACAATTTCCAGGTATACAGTACAATGTTGTCAACCACTGCCATTGTTGATCTCTTTAGACTTCCCCTAACAGATCCCCAGAGCATTCTCCTATTCTGCATGTCTGAAACTCCACGCCTACTGAAGAACACCTCCTATCTTTCTCTCTCCCAGATGCAGGCAGCTACCAGTCTACTTTCTGCACTATGAATTTGACTATTTTAGATACCTCACTTATGGAATCACGCAAGATTTGTCTTCTTATGACTGATACATTTCACTTACCATAATGTCCTTAAGTTTCATTCATATGAATGTAGCATATGACCAAATTTCCTTCTTTTTTAAAGCTGAATAATATCCCATTGTAGATATACCAAATTGTCTTTATTCATTCATCCATCTGTGAATATTTAAGTTGTTGTCACTTCTTGGTTTTTGTAAATAATGCTTCAGTAAATATGAGGATGCAAATAGCTCTTTGAGATCCTGTTTTCAATTCTTCTGCATACATATCCAGAAATGGGATTGTGGAATCATATGGTAGTTCTATTTTTAAGTTTTTGGAGGGCCCTCTATACTGCTTTCCACAGTAGCTATACCATTTTACATTCCCACCAACAGTGAGTAAGGGTTCCAGGTTCTCCACGTCCTTGCCTCACCTTAGCCAGTTTTAAGTGTGCATTTCAATAGAGAGAAGAATATTCACATGGTTGTGCACCCATCTCCAGAACTCTTTCATCCTGCAAACAGTTTAAACAATTGGGATTGGTCACTATGACTTGCTGGAGAAAGAAATGGCAACCCACTCTAATATTCTTGCCTGGAGAATCCCATGGACAGAGGAGCCTGGCAGGCTACAGTCCATAGGACCGCAAAGAGTCAGACATGACTGAAGCAACTTAGCATGCACTATGGCTTCCAATGAAAGAGCCCTAATTTATACAACCCCAGTAAAATGCACCCCAGTTCCCTGGGGCATCAGCATGTCAGCACATTCTTAGTTTGTAGCAGTGGGTGGATTTGGTGGCTGTAGGAGAAAGCATTGCCCTTGGATTTCTTTTTAAATTATTTACTTTTGGCTACACTGGATCTTTGTTGCTGTGCACAGGCTTTCTCCAGTTGTGGTGAGTGGGGGCTACTCTCTAGTTGTGGAGCATGGGCTCTGGGGAACATGGGCTTCAGTAGTGGTGGCTCACAGGATGTGGAATCTTCCCTGTAGCAGGAATTGAACCCATGCCCCCAGCACTGGCAGATGGATTCTTAACCACTGGACCACCAGGGAAATCAGAGCCCTAGAATTTCTGAGTTGGAGTGATAATGCACCTGAGAAGCTGGAGAAGACACTTTTTAGGAGGAGGAGAATGATAACCCAGGTTACCCTGATGCGTGAGGTCACGCACATAGGCTTCTGCCACCTTGCTGCCCTGGAGAACAATTTTTTGTCTAACAGAAACAAACGCTCATCCTCTGAGTCCACTGGCTCCAATCACTAGTTCAAAACATCAGTGTCAGGGCCTTGCCTCTTCCCTCGGGATGGGGGATTCTTCAGGAGGACATGCCTTGGGCCCAGATCATTCCCAAATTTAGAGGCGGAAGTAACTATCTGTTTTGGGACAGGCAGTGCTGGTGCCCCCTTGCAGACTTCCCAGGCCAGCAGAATCGCTGCTTCTGAGAGCATCTGATGTATTATTTCCATGGCATTTCCTCTTCTTTTCCTTCTTGAAGGACTGTTGAAGGTCACTTGGCAAACCGAATGTGTGTAGTAATAGAGAGTTCTTCCCTGATAAAAGAGGTAGTTTGGGGGAACGAGTGCTTGGCTTGGTGATTTTAGAAGCCCTGATTTGTCAAAGCCAAGAATAGCCTTGTAATAAGAAAGGGAAAAAATTGCTTGCGATTCCAAAGGGAGTCATGATTTAGTGAGAGTCCCAAAGGAAAATTAGGGTCTGTGTGTGACGGCTCCTCTCCTTCCTGCTGCCTCATGAGAGACGATTACTCATTCGTAATTTATTAGCTAATTATGCATGGGCAAAGGGGTATGAATCACTTCATTTAGATGATAGCAATTAGCGAGGGCTTGTTGCAGTTCTTTCTGCCGGGGGTTCTGCGTGTGTTTAGACAACACAGGTGCTGCTGAGTCCAGGACACCTCTGTGGAGGAGGCCCTTCATTTCCCCTGCCCTGCAATCACGTCACTCCCATCCTAATTCCTCCCCTGACCTCCTGTGACTGTGCCACTTTCTGGTTTATCTTCCTGTCTTCTCTTACAGCCTCTACAAATTTGGGCAATTCACCTTACCTCTCTGGACCTCATCTGTAAAATGGAATCATCTATTTTCCCTGTTCACGTGCAGGAGGCTAGATGGATGATGGAAATTTTAGACCATGGATTTGGTATTTCTGGTTGTTTGGTTTGTTCCCAGAAACCCCAGAAGGCTGGGGAGATGCCAGCCCTTAGAAACCACTGTTCCATGCTCACTGTAGAGAAACCTTATCCATGTGCACAGAGATCCAGGCTCCAGGGTGCTCTTTGCACCATGGAATTTACTAGCAAAGCACAGCAGACAATTCCAGGGTCCAAGAATAGGAGAACAGTTAAATAAAATATGCTGTATTCAAATGATGGAATACTACCAGTCATTTACAAGGACTGACCTAGATCTCTGTATGTCAACATAGATTGTGGTGAACTGCTACCTAATATATACAGCAGGATCTCATTTATGCCAAGAAATTCATGTAAAATAATTTTATACACATTCTGTGAAGTATCTTAATCAATAAATCAATTGATCAACCAATCTTCCATCTACATTTGTATTCTGGTGATGGATAAAGCAGGTCCAGAACAATATATCAAATTAATAGCTTAAAAGCATCCAGATACTATGGATAAAGTCCCTTTGGGCACTGTGCTGTCCAATCCCAAGTCCTTGATCACTTCCATGAAGAGTGGGAGCTGGATTTGGGAGGATGACAAGGAGGACTAACTTTATCTGAATGTTCTAACTCAAAAAATGTTAATTAGGCAATTACAAACACCTGATGCCCCAGATTCACGTGTCCTGCTCAGGACCCCGGAAGCCCTTCCCAGCCCACTGCCGCCCTTGCCTCAGACCCCCACCTCCCCAGCTCCGCTCCTCTCTTTACACTAGGATGGATATTAATAAAATTGCTGCATGTGGAAGAGGATTACTGCTTCATCTGATTTCCGCTATTTGAGGTCCTGGGGGAAGAAGAGCCTTGTTTAACTCAATTCATAACACTATTAATCCAACCATAAAACTTCCGACGACTTGAAAGGAGAGAGGAGAATTCATTACAGCCTGTCTCTAAGCGCCACATCCTTCCTCTCACAGGCCAGCAGGCGAGGCTCTGGGGGCCGTCTCTCCAAAGTTCATCTCAGAGCAGAGTCCTGGCACAGAGTCAACTGAGGGGATATGGTGTCAGAGCTCTCACTGTTGCCCTCTCCTTCCACACTTTCCACTGTGGGGCTCAGAGAAGCTCAGTAAGTTGTCCCAGATCACAGAGCTGAAACAGCAAGAGAGTGGGCCAATCCCACTCTCCTGATTTTACATCATCCATTGAGAAAACCATTTAAAATGTGCTTTTATAGGTTTGCATACAATCATTTTACTTCTGGATATCCAGTCTGAGGAAGCCATTCTAAATATGGCTACAACCCTAGTATGTTCACCAGTATAATTCATAATTTTAAACCCCAAGTCAGGCTAGATGTGTGCCATTAGGAAAACAGTCTGCTAATAAGTCATTACTCAATGGGTTATTATGCTATAAAAAACGTTTCAAGAGATTCAAATACATGGATAATACTTACAATGTACTGAAAAAAAAATAGCAGGATGAAAATGGCATACATAATGTTGTTTGATTATAATTTTATAAAAATACACATTATAGAATAAGATGGAAAGAAACAGAACAAATTGTTGCATAAGGGCCTGTCACTGTTTTCTCACAAATTTAATAATAAGCGATTGAATGTGCTTTAAGTTATTTGAGTGAGATGTGATCTGTATTTCTATTTTCTGATTCTATTCCCCCCAAATATCTCATAATACGATAACGCTGGTTTTTAATCAATACGTTAATTGTCTTAGGTCAGTTTCTCTGTAAATCAGACTTTGAGAGAGAAATTTGCATGCAGAAGTGTTCACGGAAGAGCCCCCAGGACCAGGATCTGTGCGGGGTGAGGACCTCAGAAGTGCACAGAAGCGGAAGCTGGGCTGCAAGGCAGCTGCAGCAAAGTTCTCAGCTAAGCTGCTGGAGACTCTGAAGCTGGGAGGGACTTCAGATGCCCTGAAGTGGGACAAGGGGTCAGCCTCTGTGCCCGCACAAGGACAGGAACTGGGAGAAGGTGTACCCTTGGGAAGGGCAGCTCCCCTCAGCTGAAGGTAGTTCCTGGTAGGGGAAGGGTGGAGGGGAACTCAGCTCTGAGCCATCAGCAGCCAGTGTCCACAAATGAGGGAAGGTATTCTTGGTTCTGAAAGAAGGATCTGGGGAGTGCATCACAGCATCTAGCACACCTACCAGAAAACACGTGTGCCTGGCAGCCAACCTGCGAGTTAGCACAAGTTGAATGGGACTCATTTTATTAGTGGAGAAAACTGAGGCATAGAGCACCTATGAGGTTTTCCCAGTTCACAAAGGAAGAGAATGCATCTATTTAAGAATCACGTGAGCAAGGCCACGACAAGAAGTCAGGCACTCTGACTCCCAGACTGTCCACTGAGCCACCCTGCCTGAGCCATAGGCTTGAGAACTCTGCTGAAAGGGTCAGGGTTTAGGGCCAAAGAGGACCTGGGAGGCTGGACTGTGCCCTGGAGGGTCTGAGTCAAAGAACAGGGCTTCCTCCATGGGAGATAAACGTGTCTGCTGGCCTCTGGCAGACCAGCTAGAAGGCATCAGGAAAGCCCATCATTTCGCAGGACCCAAGGAGAATAAGTTCTGGTCCCTCCAGGCCTGGGTACCGAGAGCAGGCTGCCCGCCATCCCTGAAGGAGCATCTCCAAGGGCCTGGGGCCAGAGCAGGGGAAGTCAGAGAGCAACCTGACCCTTAGCTCACTGGCCAGTGTTTCATGCAGACCGGGGACGCAGCAGTGAACGCAGCAGGTGGTCCCTCCCCGCATAGGGGTAGAGTTCTGTAGGGCACCTTAGAGATGCAGTGAGTTGTGTGGCTTCAGAGTCCAGCCTGGGGGGCAGGCAGCCTAGATTTGAAAGCTGGCTCCCAGACTCACAGGCTGTGAGAACGGGGGTGCATTTCCCTTACATTTCCTCAGTGTCCTTATCTGGGAAAATAGGCTGATGGAAGCAGCGCGCATCTTCTATGTCCTTTCCAAGCCATGTTCATGCACATCATCTCATTCAGCCCTTAAAACATCCATGCAAGGTGGCCACTTGGAAATGTATGCCCACTGGGTGCTGGTGGTGATGAAATTTATCCCAACCGCAGGGACTGATGCTTCCAATTCCCAGCCCTGGTGCCTAGATGTTCTGTCAGCTGGTGCGTCTTTCATCAGCAAGTAAAGCTGCTCACACGATGCCAGACTACCGTGGCCCAGATAAAGACCCCCTTACATACTCACACATTGTCTCTGGCTGCCTTCATCACTGGGGGCCCCCTTGCACCCCAGGGTGAAGTTAGACTTGGCAGAGCGAGGGGTCTTTCCTAGGGCAAGCCTACCCTCTCTGCCCATCCCAGAAAGAGGTCTAAGAGTTCCAGTTCCCTCCTCCTGTGCTGTTGTTGGGACTGCAAATCAATGCAGCCACTATGGGAAAAAATATGGAGTTTTCTTAAAAAACAAAAAACAGAGTTACCATATGATCCAGCAATCCCATTCCTGGGCATATATATGTAGAAAGCTCTATTTCAAAAAGATACATGCACCTCAACGTTCATAGCCAAGATAAAGAAGCAAGCTAAATGTTCACTGACAGGTGAATGGATAAAGATGTGGTACATATATACAATGGAACACTCCTCAGCCATAAAAAGAATGAAACAATGCCATCTGCAGCAACATGGATGGACCTAGAGATTATCAGACTAAAATGAAGTCAGTCAGACAGAGAAAGATATCATTTATATGTAGAATCCAAAATTGGATACAAACGAACTTATTTACAAAACAGAAACAGACCCACAGACATAGAAAACAAACTCATGGTTACCAAAGGGGAAAGGCTCAGTTCAGTTAAGTTCAGTCACTCAGTCATGTCCGACTCTTTGCGACCCCATGAATCGCAGCACGCCAGGCCTCCCTGTCCATCACCAACTCCCGGAGTTCACTCAGACTCACGTCCATCGAGTCCGTGATGCCATCCAGCCATCTCATCCTCGGTCGTCCCCTTCTCCTCCTGCCCCCAATCCCTCCCAGCATCAGAGTCTTTTCCAATGAGTCAGCTCTTCGCATGAGGTGGCCAAAGTATTGGAGTTTCAGCTTTAGCATCATTCCTTCCAAAGAAACCCCAGGGTTGATCTCCTTCAGAATGGACTGGTTGGATCTCCTTGCAGTCCAAGGGACTCTCAAGAGTCTTCTCCAACACCATAGTTCAAAAGCATCAATTCTTCAGCGCTCAGCCTTCTTCACAGTCCAACTCTCACATCCATGCATGACTACTGGAAAAACCATAGCCTTGACTAGATGGCTGGAAGGGGGTATATCTGGAGTATGGGATTAGCAGATACAAACTACTTTATACAAAATAGATAAACAGCATGGTTCTTTCATATAGCTCAGGGAACTTTATTCAGTATCTTGTAGTAAACTCTAATGGGAAAGAATATGAAATGGAATATATATATATATATATATATATATATATATAAAAGAATCACTTTGGTATACACCAGAAACTAACACAACATTTTCAATCAACCATATTTCAATTAAAACAATAAAGAGTTCCAGTTCCTTGACTCCAATAAATATCACCTACACTCTCCAAAGATGTTAACCTCTGCTTCTGTGTGGTCAAGTGATTAATACTCCTTAAAATTTTAAGATAAATTCTAAATATAAACATAACTCAGTAGTGATAAAAATGTGGATAACACAAGAAGGTATATCATGAAAACTACACACCTCTTTTCTCTCACCTCTAACTACATATATCTGCCCCTTCAGAATTCTGTTCCCTGGGAAAATTAATAATTTCCTATGGTGGCACTAGCGGTAAAGAACCTGCCTGCCAATGCAGGAGACATAAGAGACGTGGGTTCGATCCTTGGGTTGGGAAGATCCCTTGGAGGAGGAAATGGCAACCCACTTCAGTATTCTTGCCTGGGGAATACCATGGACAGAGAAGCCTGGTGGGCTGCAGTCCATGGGGTCACAAAAGTCGGACATGACTGAAGTGACTTAGCGCACAGCACAGTGATCCATACTAGCCTACATAGGTATACATACTTAAAATATATGCAAATGGCTTATAATACAGGTACAGCTCTGCACCTTACCCTTTGACTTATTAATATTTCTTGGATATCAGTACATATAAATCTATTTGATCTATTATAATGAACATACTGGGCTTCCCTGGTAGCTCAGAGGGTAAAGAATCTGCCTGCAATGCAGGATACCCAGGTTCAATTCCTGGGTCAGGAAGATCCTCTGGAGAAACGAATGGCAACCCACTCCAGTATTCCTCCCTTGAGAATTCCATGGACAGAGGAGCCTGGCTGGCTACAGTCCACGGGGTCACAAACAATCAGACAGGACTGAAGAAGTAACACACACAAGGGACATACTATCAATTCTAATTCTTTTAAAGGCTACTACTTATTTCTAAATCTCTTACATTTTTCATTTAACTCTGTTTTTTTTTTTTTTTTTGATGGGCTCACCATGCCTTATGTAACCACACAACACTTGATGACTGTTCCAGTTTGGGGGGCAAAAACAATGAGCACTTTGAACATATGGTTTGGAGAGCAGCATATCCTTAGGATAACTCCTAGAGATATTTTGAGGTTACTTAAAAAATAAGTTTTCCTTATCACATGCTTCAGTGTTTACCCTCAAGATGAGGAAGTATTTTGCTGGAGACCATGAAAATGTCACTGTAGGTGGGGTGGGGGTGGTGGGTGAATGGGGTGAGGAGTAGGGGAAAGTATCCCACAAGTTTTTATGATATCAGTGTTGTGAGGAAATCCTTGCTGAGTCTTATCCCCATATTTTGTGGGAGATTCAGAAACAGACACAGTGTGGACAATCCAAAGAATTGCCCATTGTTAGGTAGCAAGTCATTCTCTGCTTGTTTCAACTTGGAAGGATTTAAAGGGCTAGTCATGCCTGATAACAAACGTACCATGTAATTTGTAATCAAGTCACCAATTGGCCTCTGTGCCTCTTGCTGCTGTCTGGCAGTAAGATGTGACCTGGACACGCTTTTTCTAGTTCTCTGGTAGGTAGATCCCTCAGCAGTGCAAGTCTCTCTGCATGTAGGGCGATTCCCAGGGGCAGGGGGCATGGTAATATCAGCAGCTATCAATAACATTTATTGAATACTTAATGTGTGCCAGATGTTGTTTTAAGTGCTTTATGTGAGTTAACACACTTAATGCTTAGGATAAACCTGTAGTGTAGGTATAATTATTATCCACATCTATATAGGAGGGAACTGTGCTCATTATTAGTGCTGTTCAGCAGATTGTATCTTGCTTTTTCTTCTAAATATGTGATGAATTTGCATATTCCTGCCCACCTGGAAGTTAGAGATAGCCATGTGAGTTGTTTTGATTAGAATAATATAAGCATAAGTGCCACGCTGGCTTCCCTCGTGGCTCAGTGCTAAAGCATTCGCTGCCAGTGCAGGATATGTGGGTTCAATCCCTGGGTCTGGAAGATCCCCTGGAGAAGGAAATGGCAGTCCACTCCAGTATTCTTGCCTGGGAAATCCCATGAACAGAGGAGCCTGGTGGGCTACCATCCATGGGGTCACCAAAGAATCAGACATAACTTGGTGACTGAACAGTGACCACGACGAAGCATCATGCGTGTCCTGCAGGTGGAAGCTTTAAGAGCCAGCGGGTGATCGGGCCCTTTCCTTCTGTCGCAGAGACTGGCAATGCTCTGCAGGTCAAGTACGCAGTCAGCGGGGCTCCAGCATGAGGACTGAGTAGCAGAAAGCCCCGGTGACGCAGGATGGACGTGGAGCACGAGCGCAAAGCAAATTTTTATTATTTTTAATCACTGCGGTTCTGGGATTGATCTCATAGGGTAACGTATCCTATTCCAGCTGACACAGGAACTGAAATCAGAGAGATTAAGTTCCTCCAGTTGACACAGCTAGTAAGGAGAACAGACCTGAATCCAGATACCCTGACTCCAGAGTCTGACTGCCTTTCCCACTCTGGCATATAGCATACTACGCAAGGTCTCCAAGCTGGAACTTAAAGGTAGAATCCAAAGTTCTTTCTAAAGTTGAGTGTCAGGCTGACAGGACCTCATTATCCAGGCTTTTCAAGCTGAAAGTGACAGAAACTCAACTTACGCTGGTATTTTCACAAGAATATATCTAAATAGTCTATGGCTAGAATTGGCTTAAGAACGGAGCTTCAGACAATTCCTCAGGACACGGTTCCCCTGCCCCTCATCACTTTATGCTGCTTCCATCAGTTTGGGCTTCAATCTTAGGCAGCCTCCCACCTGAGGGGAGCAAAGAGGCTATCTTCCAGCTTAGCGCCCCAGAAGGGATGCATTTTTGTCCTTCCCACCTTACAGGGAGGTTTTTAAAAAAAAAAATTATTTTTTAATTGAAGGATAATTGCTTTACAGAATTTTATTGTTTTCTGTCAAAAATCAACATGAATCAGCCATAGGTGTACATATGCCCCCTCCCTCTTGAAACTCCCTCCCATCTCCCTCCCCATCCCACCCCTATAGGTTGATACAGAGCCCCTGTTTGAGTTCCCTGAGACTTACAGCAAATTCCCATTGGCTGTCTACTTTACATATGGTAATGTAAGCTTCCATGTTACTCTCTCCATACGTCTCACCCTCTCCTCTCACAGGGAGTTTTTAAGGACTGGATGAAATGATGTGCATGAACATGATTATGAAGGAAAGAGAAGTATAAACATTGGTGTTGAGCTGGTTAGTGTTAATTGGAAGTGGTCAAACAAGAGATGACAAGGGTGAACGTCGACATTCTAGGAATCAGCGAACTAAAATGGACTGGAATGGGTGAATTTAACTCAGATGACCATTATATCTACTACTGTGGGCAGGAATCCCTCAGAAGAAATGGAGTTGCCATCATGGTCAACAAAAGAGTCCAAAATGCAGTACTTGGATGCAATCTCAAAAATGACAAAATGATCTCTGTTCGTCTCCAAGGCAAACCATTCAATATCACAGTTATCCAAGTCTATGCCCCAACCAGTAATGCTGAAGAAGCTGAAGTTGAACGGTTCTATGAAGACCTACAAGATCTTTTAGAACTAACACCCAAAAAAGATGTCCTTTTCATTATAGGGGACTGGAATGCTAAAGTAGGAAGTCAAGAAACACCTGGAGTAACAGGCAAATTTGGCCTTGGAATGCGGAATGAAGCAGGGCAAAGACTAATAGAGTTTTGCCAAGAAAATGCACTGGTCATAGCAAACACCCTCTTCCAACAACACAAGAGAAG